>LPNX010882606.1:46745-68160 GCA_001517045.1 Pseudotsuga menziesii
GTTCCATTTGATCTTCTCTACAGCTGCATTGGGCTCTGCTTCTGTAGCCATAGTCACCCTGTAGAGGCCTTTCACTCTCAACAAGATCTCCATCTCTGCTTTCCATTCAAAAAATTTGAAGGGAGTCAAGATAGTTTTCTGTGAATCCATAGCTTTAGAAAATCTGTCCCGGCTGTCAGTAGAAGGCTCCCAGTCTTGATGTCGAACCTGCAAAACAATTTTTGAAGGAGAGTAACAACCTACAATGGCTCTGATACCATGTAGAAATTATGACCAGCAATACATTAATTTCACTCACAACAAATTACAATTGATCATGCAAAATTGTCAACAATGGAGATTGAATATGGAGCTGTAACACAAAATTATATTAACTCAGTGTACAATAGCCAACCCTGTAATAACATAGGTATCTGAATATATAGAATACATCAATAGGTAGAATGCATAAGGAGGCATCCAAAACTAGCATAAAGCAGGCTTACCCAAAATAGGCAAATCCCCCATAGGTGTAAAAAGCTGATCCCAAATATGTCATGAGGCTCACGAATTGGCAAGGGTGCATGGGAAAGCTAATGAGTGGTGGAATGGTAGCTCATACATGCTTTTTCATGGAGGAAAGAGTGGAGGATGAAAGGGCAAGAAAACAATTTCACCTCACCTAGTCTTGCTTTCCGATGTGCCTTAAAACACTGAAAAAGCAGTCAATACAGCAGAAAAAGTAGAAGGGCACCTAGGAGGCCAGGAATAAAGTAGATTGATTCCTAAGGCTTTCCCAAGCACTACATGAGTCAAATATGGCAAGTTTTACCTCTATGGATAGGCAATTAGCAACTTGCACATGGTGGGACTCATGGACTAGGCAAATAAGACAAAAATAAATGAATTAATGTCTAAGTGGGTAATACTATGGGTTTGATTATTCTAACAGTTAAGGCTCGATCTCTTAGTGTGGTGACCAATTGTACAAGTTTAAGGTTATCGTCATTGATTGCTTTAATGGTCCACATGGCTTCACATAGAAACCAATGCTACTCTGGGTCTTCTGCCCCTGTTCTCTTAAATATAGGTAGCTTCGTATCATCCCCCATTCTATTTCTACGTGGTGGATGTTGATTTACTGTGTTACTACCACTCGGCAGTGTAGGTGGAGGTGATGTAGCGGTGGTAGGTACTGTCTGTGAGCTACTGGATGGAGTTCCTACGGGATTGTTCTGAGTCCCGGTCTGTTTCTGTGGGGTGTAAGGGTGGTAAGGGATACCCCCCTCTGTTCCTTCTGTGGTACTATGACTCTGCTGTCTAGTACTATCTGAACTGTCTTCCACTATTGGAGATCTGAAATCTACTTTATACTTCTTTCCACTATGTGTTCGTCCAATGTCATCAAAATCACTTTCAAACTCTTGTGACATTACTATTTCTACTTATTCATCTGAAACTAGATCCATTGTTCCTTTTTCATGTAATAGCATCTTAATGGACAAGTTTAAAGATCTTAGGTACTTACCATGATATCCTTTGAAGAAGTAGCACTCAGCCTCGCTGAAGCTTTTCGTCTGGTCAACTGCAAACTCTGTGATAAAGCCTTCTAGCACACTCGCAAGCCAGAAGTCTACTGCCCTCGTGATAGGATTATCAAGGTTCTTCACGGTTTGAATTAGCTCTGGTTTCCAGACAATGTCTCTTTTCTTTTTGAATATGCCTGTATCAGTTAACTTTGATAACCAGTCGTAAAGCTCATTTCCAAAGGTTGCAAAAAATATCGCATGGATGTCTGTAATTATATGTTTTTGTAACCAGGCCTCTGTGTTCAGCTTAGGACTCCTGTTCTCTCGTTCAGCAAACTCTTTCTGGTTAGACCAAACCCACTCGTTGAGTTCATCTCTAGTAGGGCGCCACTAGAACATCAGTGCTCTGTTTGTTCAAAGTCGGCAACGGAACCATTTGCTGGCTATCATGGGCAGACCCGGGTTTACTGTATTTAACCAACAACACCCCTAGCTCACTGGCACTTTCGGCGACAGACCACGAAGTGGCCTGAAGTCTCACCTGAAGTGATTCTAATGGGTTGGACAAGGACTCAAATGTCTTGAACCAGGTTCCGTGGAAGCCTACTAGCGGCTCGCAGCTTTGCTAGCCGCGAGGCCTCTTCTCTACGCGTCGCGCGACCCTTCTGCTCACGTCGCGCGATCTCCTCGTCTCCCAGCTCTTCTGACCGTGAGATCTCTCTCTTCTCGGCCGCTCAGGTACCATCATCTTCATTGACTTCTCTGTCTTCTACGTCATGGTTTCCAGCTCTGATCTGTAGCTAGAAACTTGCTACAGTTGTCGTAGCTCTACTTCTTATATCTCCGCCAAAACTGTCTATTTGTCAAAATAGCAGCTTCTTCTATAGCTGCGGGACCCTAATCCAACATTGGCCCTTCTGCAAGCATGAACACATATCCTGATGTGGAATTTATATCTATGCTATCACCTTCCCAATCACTGTCAGTAAATCCAATCAAATCAAGATCAGATTTTGCTTTATAGAAGATCCCATGTGTCCTTGTTCCTTGAACAAAGTTAAGGATCCTTTTGGCTACTTTACAATGGATCTCATGAGGCTGATCCATGTATCTAGAAGCCACACTTAATGCATAATAAATATCAGGTCTAGTATGTGTTAGATACAACAAACATCCAATCAATTGCCTATACAGTGTATTGTTTACCATAGGTGAAGAATCAGCTTCTTCCAGCTTCACTCCTGAAAGGAAAGGAGTTTTGCTTGCTTTGCAATCCTTCATTCTGAATTTGTTCAGCAAGTCCAAGGCATATTTGGACTGGTGCACCTTGATTCCAGCTTTGGTTTGAGCAATCTCAAGCCCCAAAAATTGACTTAAGAGCCCCAAATCTATCATGGAGAAGGCTTGGTTCATAGCACCCTTTAAGGAAGCAATCTCATCCTTTGAGCGTCCTGTAATGAGGAGATCATAAAAATATAACACAATGATCATTAATGAACCATTAATTAACTTCAAATAGACATTTGGATCTGATTTGCACCGAACAAAATTCAGTGATAGCAAGAAGCTATCGATCTTGGCATACCAAGCCCTGGGGGCTTGCTTTAGCCCATACAATGAATTTCTCAACCTGCACACAAGAGAAGGGTTAGTAGCAAAACCTTGAGGCTGCTGCATATATATCTCTTCAGTGAGATCTCCATTCAGGAAGGCACATTTTACATCCATGTGTTGTACCTCCCATTGCCTTGAGGCTGCAATGGCTAAGGCTAGCCTGATGGAATCCATCTTTGCCACTAGGGAAAAGGTCTCATTGTAATCTATGCCATGAACTTGTGAGTAGAACTTGGCTACCAATCTGGCCTTGTACTTCAGTGGTGAACCATCAGCAGAAAATTTGGTCTTATAGACCCACTTACACTGGACTAACTTTCTCCCTGGGGGAAGATCCACTAGCTCCCATGTGTTGCTCTTCTGAAGTGAGCTGAAATCCTGCTTCATCGCTGTTTGCCATCTTGGATCTCCTGCTGCTTCTTCATATGTTTGAGGATTAGACTCCACCATCAAATATCATTTTTCATCAAACATAGGATCCTTCATGCACAGACCACTCTCAAATTGAGATCTAGTCCTCCTTGGGTCATTGGGATCCATAGCTAGCTATCCTACAGCATGTAGTGTCTTGGCTGCCCATTTTGGCCTTGTAGGGCTGTTAGGGTATGCAATAAACTCATATCCATTATATAGATCAGAATCAGCATGTTCAACAAACTCTTTACTTACTTCCTGAGGTTCAGGTGGAGAAGAGGCTTCTCCAACTTCCACTGCTGCAAGGGGTTCTTCTTCAAACTGAACACACCTTTCGATGAAGGCTTTGTTTGTGCTCAAATTTATCAGTTTGTACCCTTTTGAATCTTTAGATTATCCAACAAAAGGACACTCTTGGATTTGGGGCTGCAAAGCCTTCCTCTTCTCTGTTGGAATTCTAGCCCAAGCCTTTGAGCCAAAAATCCTGAAATGGGTCACATCTGGCTTGTGCCCTCTCCATGATTCGAAGGGAGTCATACCATCAAGATGTTTATGAGGCACCCTATTCTGAATATAGGCTGCACATTTGATAGCTTCAGCCCAGTACTTTGGTGGCAAATTTTTGGCCTCCATCATGCATGTTGCCATCTCCTTTAGTGATCTGTTATTCCTCTCAGCAACACCATTTTGTTGTGGTGTGTAAGGGATAGAATGCTGCATCTGAATACCTACATCTGCACAATAATTAATAAACTCAGACTTGACATACTCACCACCATTGTTAGATCTGAGGACCTTGAGTTTCCTTCTAGACTGGTTCTCAACCAAAGCCTTAAAGACTTTGAATAGGCCAAAAACTTCAGACTTGTGTTTCAGGAAGTAAACCCAGCAATACCTGGAAAATTCATCAATGAAAGTCAATGAATATTTGGCTTGACTCATGGAAATATGAGGAAATGGGCCAGAAACATCACTGTGGATCAGCTTGAGGGGTGCAGAGGTTCTCTCATGACTAGCTCTCTCAAATTTATGCTCTGGGTGTTTTCCTAGGATACAACCTTGGCAGACTCCTTTGGAAAATTTTATCTTGGGAAACCCTATGACCATCTCTTTTTCACTAATATTAGAAAGATACTTGTAATTTAGTTGGCCAAATATTTCATGCCAAATATTTCTAGCCGCATTAGCATGAATCAGAAGAGCAGAGGGGTTTGAGTAGGGTAGGAAGTGTGAGAACATGTATACCTTTTGAGCATGATTTGCAACTCATTTTGCAATGAATCTACCACTTGAGATCTCTATGATCTCAGCTTCATCAGGGGAGAATATGAATTTCTTAGGAGACCCAGTGTGGGTCATCTGGTACACTGACAAGAGGTTGGAGGCAAGACCAAGCACATACAACACATTGCTGAACTGACCATGATCAATATCAATCCTCCCTTTGCCCAAAATTTCAGTGAGAGAGTCATCTCCCAGTACTATAGGTGGTCCTTTCGACATGTCAAGTGAGAAGAATGCCTCCTTGGTCAAAACCATGTGTGTTGAAGCTCCAGAATCGATGATAAAACTGGGTGAGCTTGATGTGCCAGCAACCAATGCATGAACTCTCTATCTGTCATCTGAACTTGATCCTCCTTCTCTCTTCTTTGAGCTGTCTAGAAGGGAGATGCCATTCTTCTCCAGGGGTTGGGTCAGCATGTCTATTTTCTTCTTCATACAAGAGCTTTCAGTGTGATTGCCCTTATTGGAGTATGCGCACTTGCTCATTTCACCTTTGTTTTTCTTCTTCTGGTAGTTCTTCTTGGAACCTTGTGGCTCCTCCGGAGACTGTTTCTTGTCTCTCTTTTGCTTAAGTGGCTTTTTAGCTTTCTTTTTGCTTTTTGAATCCACCTTCGAATCTCCAGCAATCAGAGCTTGATCTTTGGATGATTTGATGGTGCCCATCATCACCAACTTATCCTATTCTTGTGTGAGAGATTCCATGAAATCTGCAAGGCTAGGCATCTTCCAGGTTTGAGCTATCAGTTTTGTGGCATAGAAGGTCGAAAAAAACAATGAATAGTTAGGGCCTAGCTTCAAGAGAATGGACAGGATGAGCTGATCATCCTTCTTTTCGATCCCACACTGTTTCAGCTGCAAAACAAGTACTTTGAACTTGGAGAAATATAGCTCCAGGGATTCAAAGCTATTTGAACTCAGAGAAATCAGCTCATTTTTGATTTGATGTCCCCTCATCTCATCTGTATTTCCAAAAAGATCAGCAAGCTTCTCCCATACTTCATTCGGTGATGTCAATCCATCAATATGGAAAAGGAGGTCTCTGGAAATACTCAAACACAGGAGACCATAGGCCTCATCCCTCCTGTTGTGCCATTTTATCTTCTTTGCAGCTGCATTAGGCTCTGCTTCTATTGCCATAGTCACCCTGTAGAGGCATTTCTCTCTCAATAGTATCTCCATCTCTACTTTCCATTCAAAGAAATTGAAGGGAGTCAACATAGTTTTCTGTGATTGATCCATAGCTTAGAAAATCTGTCCCGGCTGTCAGTAGAAGGCTCCCAGTCACTGATGTCAAACCTGCAAAACAATTTTGAAGGAGAGAAATCAATATACAATGGCTTTGATACCATGTGGAAATTGAACCCAGTGATAGATTAATTTTACTCACAACAATTAACAATTGATCATGCAAAATCACTCACAAAAGAGACTGAAATTGGAGCTGAACACTAAACTGTATTAAATCAGTGTACAATAGCCAACCCTGTAACATAATACATTTCTGAATAAATAAAATACATCAGTGATTTGAATGCATGAGGAGCAATTCAAATCTAGCATAAAGCAGGCTTACTAAAATTAAGCAAATCCCCCATAGGTGTAAAAAGCTGATCCCAAATCTGTCATGGAGCTCACGAATTAGAAAAATGGATTAGGAAAGCTAAAGCGTGATGGAATGACAACTCATACATGCTTTTCCAAGGAGAAAAGAGTGGAGGATGAAGAGGACAAAAAACTAGTTCACCTCACATAGTCTAGCTTTTCCATTTGCCTTAAAACACTGAAAAAGCAGGCAATAAAGCAGAAAAAGTAGAAGGGCGCCTAGGAGGCCAGGAATAAAGCAGAATTGATTCCTTGAGGTTTTCCAAGTGCTACATGAGTCAAATAAGGCAATTTTGACCACTATGGATAGGTAAAAGACAACTTGCACAAGGTGGGACACATGAACTAGGCTAATAAGACAAAAATAATTAAATTAATGTCTAAGGTAGTAAACTATGGGTTGATTATTCTAACAATTGTGAGATAAGTTTCAGGCTTTAAATCATAAACTACTAGAAGGATTAACATGAATTTAAACGTAATTAATTACTAGGAACTTTAAATTCAATATTATTATTTTTATTATCATAGAACAACAATAATTATATTTATCCCCCCAAAAAATGAATGTTTTCGTTTACAAATCCATGGAAAGGACTTGATTTCTTGATATCTACTTTGAAAGTCATTTAAAACAAGATTATACTGGCTGCTTAAACTTAGAGAAAACACTCACTTGGTATGTGAAAGTTCCTCTTTGGAATTAAGCAGGTGTGAAGGAGTGGCGAGCGACAATGAATTCGAAGGTCAAGTCAAAGCATCAGGCTTCTTCATGACATGTTTACAAATCTGGAGCTGTAGGATGTGGAGGGTAAGCATCTGTAGTTAATCCCAAGAACTTTGGCCAAGTGTGGATTTATTAAATGTATATCACAATAATTTAATCAATCACTCAATGAAATTCTCCAATTTGTCACATAGAGATCCCCGGATAAAAAATCATTTGTTTTGTTTTCACTTGCGACTAGATACTGTCAAATCCAATGCTATCGGTGGACTGTAACCAATTTTGGAGGAATTGGGTATCCAGTGTCCTAGGGAGCCAAGTTTTCCATCGTTTAGTTTAGTATTTAGCACTGATTCTCACCATTAACATCAATTTGGAATGTCCAGTTTATTTTTATTATTATCTTGATTGGAAACGTTTCGAGGATTTGCACTGCACGACACTGGCTTTGTGCCAAATCAAACAAGTAACTATTTTGGCGAAATTGTACAGAACTTGCTCTTAACCCTAATACTTATTCCTTTGAAATTAATACTATTTGGGTGGAACATTTCATAGTAAGAATGAAACCCTGCTGGATTGCTTAATATTTTACCAACCTCATCCATGAACCAAGGTCCCATGGGCCGACTGGTCAAATTGTTTGGACACCAATGCATATCGCAAAGGCCTAAAATAAATGACAACATAAACTCAAAACAACTTCCAGAAGCACATCTTGACCGGCTGCACCACATAAAGTGAGTGCCAGGGCTGAGGGGTATCTATTCAGCCAAAATTGCCCGGGACATACGCCTGGATTCATCCCTTCAATACTCCTCTCTAAGGGTGGGGAATACCACTACGAGAATGGAGACCTGCTGGACACTTGACACTCTGTCAACCACACCAATGAACCAACGCGCCCTATTGGAAAATACCTATATTTTAAGTTTTCCCTGTTTATTTGGATGTTGATGGAATAGATCTTGTGAAAGATGGAAATTTATTCCACAGGAAGCACTGTTGTTTATTTATGGCACAATTAATATTTTCATAATAAAGAAGGTTTACCACCCTCAGAATAGGTGACATAGCTGCAACTTGATGCTTTTCCAAATCCCCACCTAGCTTTTGATTTGATAGCCATAATTGTTTTGGAAGAAAATCACGTGCATGGGTGTACACACACAAAATCTGATATGTGCATTGTTTCTTGGCATTGTTGATTTTGATATGTACATGGAGAAGTAGAAACAATACATGGCAATAACCCTTGAAAAACAAATTATTTAAGTAACAAACAACAAGAGCATAGGCTGTAGAAAACTACATTACCTTTTACAATCAAAACAAACAGTAGACTAATAGTTATGTTGAGTCTCTAACCTTCCTTGAACAAGATAAAAGGGCTTCAAAGCTCCTTGTGGAGGCAAGGTGCTTTCCATGACACACCCCTTACCTACTTGGAAGGAGTACTACAATTTGATTTTTTGGGCTAGACTTCATTGTGATAATATTAACATTTATATACTAGAACTCTAACATACAGAAGTCCCAAAGTACCTAGTTCTCATTTTGTAGCCATTCTACTTCAGCTTCTTGGAGCTTATCAACCATTTCCTCATCTTTTGCTTCTCCTCTTCATAGGTCTGGAACTTGCCAGGACTCTACCCTAGATTAAAGCCTGCAATTTGTGGTGCATATTCATCTGTCCATTTGCATGCCTACAAGTGGATACCTGGGCCTTCAAAGGAAACCAAAACTTCTCTTTTAAGCACCAAGGTCAAGACATACAATCTTCCTGGATAACAACATACCTAGGTTGTCAATGTAGATGCTCTAATGTTTCTCTACATTCTTCTTTAAGTCTTTCTTTCTTTTGTTCCTTATCGGTTTCTTCCCTTCCAAAAGGAATCAATCTATCTATTTTCCAACTGAGGCTTTTTACTTTTACTACCTCTTTCTCCTTGGGTTTTTGTCTGTCCTTGCAAAACTAATGTCTATTTTAGCTCTCATTCTTGAAAAATCAAGTAGGAGGGGAATCTTTCTCTCTTTTACTTCTTCATCTTGAATGCTTATCTTCTTCTTTGACACTCCCTGCCTGTTTTTCTAGGGGTAGTCTTTGTTCTAACCATTTTTTCTACCAAAGAGCTACCCTAATCTTCTCTTGAGTCACCTGGACCCATTATTCTACATCATAACTGTTAGAACCTTAGTAGATGGTCCTGTTTATCACTTCTTCCTTTTCCCTTTAATTGCAGGAAACAAAAATTTGGAAATGAATTTGTGAGGGTTTTTATGGTGAGGGTTTTGAGAGTTTTCACTTTGTATCTACCTTCCATGTTTCTGGGTTTAAATATGAAACATTTAAAATTATTGATGAAAAACGTTACATGAATTTGTTGTGGATATATATGTTAAAGTTTTGGGTTAGATTATGGTTTTTCAAAAATTAAGAACTTTTCACACCAATTCAGTCAATTACTTTGTAAGTACATTCAAGTAGATCCAATTTTACTTAGCCCCTTATTTGTAGTAGAGTAACGCCCTGTTGGATACCTTGGCATTTGATGCTTTAAATTTACTGTTTCACCCACCTTAATGATCCATATCTGCTACAAAAATTCCAATGAATTTAAGATTATGGAGGAATGAAATAGTGGCTTACTGTTTTGTGTTAGATCTTAGCCTAGTTGATGGACTTATGCTTTGTTTTATCCCTTAGAACAAATATCATCCTTAAACTTCCTACCACAAATCCATACCACTATTAAATGCCTTTCCAAAAAAGTGATATCACTTTCATTTCTTATTGTTGTCCATCCCCTTTTGCAAGTATGAAAAGTACTATGTTTGTGATTTAAATGAAAACACTAAGATGTTGGTCCATACTATTGTTATATTAGATAAATATTTTCTTATTGTTTCCACATGGAAACTATTGTAATAAACCAGATCTGTAAGTAATGATTCAAGTACTCCATTAAGGTATCAAGTTCTTGTCTCAATACTCTGTTTTGTGCATTGGTTGACCCCATATCTAACACCATCCAGAAATGTAGATATATTGGTGTCTATTTTATCTATTTTGGTTCCCAGATTCTTCTAACATACTTGGTTCCTACTGTTGTTATATAAGATAAATATTTTCTTATTGTTTCCACATGGAAAATATTGTAATAACCCAGATCTGTAAGTAATGATTCAAGTACTCCATTAAGGTATCAAGTTCTTGTCTCAATACTCTGTTTTGTGCATTGGTTGACCCCATATCTAACACCATCCATAAAATGTAGATATATTGGCGTCTATTTTATCTATTTTGGTTCCCAAAGTCTTCTAACATACTTGGTTCTTACAAAAAGCTAACAGATCCAAGAACATTTTGGCATTAATACTGTATTTTAGAAACATTATCTTAGTTTAGAAACATTATCTTGTTTTGTGTATATTGGGGAAGCATTGTTCTATTTACATCTTTAAGAGAATGGCCCCAATAGATTCAGTCCATATGGTTATATTGTTATCCATCCTTACATATATTTGAAAGTGTGGCTTTGTGCTCTTATCTTATATACATTTCGGGTCATTGAAGGCATATGATATAAAGGTTAAGAGTCTAAAGTAATCTGTCATTTTTGTCATCAACCATAAGACTATTTGGTGGTCTAAATAGTAATCCAAATATTATTTTTTATATTAGATTTGAGGAAGCTACAACCTTTTGTGATTCTATCCAGCATTTGTTTCCATAAATTCTTTTTGGTCTTTCCCTAGAAGAGGTTCTCTGTTGCATCCCAACATATATGAAATTATTTGTTTTTTACCATTATAATTGAAGAAATATATCTCATATTTTTTATCATTAACCCTTCCTGGATGCTCTTTTATAGTATAAGACGATTGCCTTTATTTCACAGGCTTCATGATGGATAGGTTTCTTGGACAAACCCGGTATCATCTGCATTTGCAAATGGGATATTGGTGGAGAAAGTGAGGACACTTTTAACTTGTGAAGCTCCCCTCTATTTTAAGCATGCTCTAATGATTTTCCATGAGCCTTGGCTATAATGATAGAGAGATAGGGAGAATGGTCTCCTTGAAGGGTTGAGAATTCTTCTAGAGGAATCATCTAAAATTCTTAATCCCAGAAACCTACGATCATCACCCGGTGAAATTTGTAAAATATGAACCCAGGTGGGGCCTAACACAATCCCCTACTTTCATGCCAGCTGACCTAACTAAATGGCCACGATGGTTATACTGCCTTTAAGTCCACCCTTGTGAGGGAAATTTGGCCTCTTTTGTGAAATCTGAACCCTGGTGGGGGCTAAGACAATCCCCTGCTTTCACCAATCCAGTTAACCTCTTATGGCAGGTCTCCTTAATGAAGATCCATTTGGGCTTTATATAAATAGTTGGAAATCCATTGAACCATTGATATTTCTGGAAAATCTATGCGAGGAGAGTAACAAAATTTCATCCAAAGCCTCCAGTACATTGGGAAATTGAAATTTTGAAGCACCCTTTTGAGGGAAGTCCAATAACCCTATTATAGACTTTAGTCCTATATTGCATGAAACTCCTAAATTACCCATGTACCGCTACTGGAAACTTGTGGAAACTTGGAAACACCTCAAAAAATTCTTAGAAATCCCCAAGTGCCCATGAAGGGTGTGGCACTGATAGGAAGTTTAAAAATCCCTAATCTATAGTAAATGAAGACAGGTTAATCTCTATTTCGTTTCTAAAAATCCTACAAATTAACTTATCATTCTTATTTTATTGCAAGTTAATGTGTTTTAAATTTTATATATATGGGGTTACGTAACTGCATTTTTACATGTTCCTGTTTTTGAAACCAGTACATGTTTTGTGCAACTTAGCTTTGGCCATATCATTCCTTCCCTTTTCCTGGAAAGCAATGAATGAATAAGCTCATTCTAGAATCTCCTTTCCTAAAGTCTTGTAGGGTTTCTAAAATGATTTTAGGTAGAATGTGTTTTATTTTATTGCCATCACCCTAGAAATCACCTTATAGACCGTTTTATAGAGGAAAATTGCAGGGTTTCTAAAATGATTTTAGGTAGAATGTGTTTTATTTTATTGCCATCACACAGAGGAAAATTCACTGAAAAGGTAGCTAAGGAGTTAGCATTTTCTTATATTGGAGTTAGAAATAAAAAAGGTATTATTAAAATCTTTGAAAACTCTCTTAGGACTTCTTGATTCTTCCACCACTTCTATCAGATCCTCCTTGATGATCTCATGGTTTTCCTGGAAGAAATAAGTTAGGAAGCCATCTGATTTAGGAAATTTGTCCTTCTTCATCAATAAATGAGCTAATTGAACTTCTGAAACTGAATCAAGAAGCAGGTTCTTGTCCTCTCTAACCAATGAGGGAATACGAGACATGAGTGCAACTTGGTTTCTTCTTGATCAAATCTCTCAGTGGGGTATAATGAGATAGGAGTGCATATTTGTTTTCTTACTAATCAATTGCTTCTTCCTAAAGAAGGCCTTCAAATGGAATTATGCTTTCCTTCTAATTTCCTCCTGATCCTCACAAAGTCTCCCATCTGAGAGTAAAAGGTGTTTATTTCTATTGGCTTGTCCTGAGAAGGTCCTACAACACTCCTTGCTTGTGAAGGTCCCACAACAACCCTTGATTCTGAATATTTGATTGCAACTCCATCCCCTTTGGGCCATTGCAAACATTTTTGTTCCCTTCACCTGGAGGAGGCCCAATCCATCATTCTTCTACTCTATCTTTCAAGTCAGGATGATAGATTCACAAGTAATTTGAAAAGAAAAAAAATTGGGTGTTGAATCTACTCAAATTTCCAATTATGAAGGAATTTTTGAGGATTCTCCTTAATATCACTGTTTTTGATAGACTGAGCCTTGAGGCATAACTCTGTTCATATGAAGGGTTGCGTCATGCTGGAAAATAAGTTAAACTCAACATGTACATAATTTTTTCTTCCTTAGGAGAGAATTGTGTTAACAGTCCTCATATAGTTAAAGAGATGTGTCACATGCATGCAAGCCATTGAACTTTGCAATCCATTCGGGAAAATTGTAAATACCAAGTGTAATGTTGGAGCCAACCATAACCAGGATTTTGTTGAATTCGTAAGTTTTTCTCCTCCCTCTCTAAGCTTTACATCATTATTTAAATTGAAGGTTCAAAATAATTTTGTTATCACTCGGGCGTCCCGATTTCGATCCCTCTTAAGTGTTGTTTTTCAAAAAAACATTAAGAAATGTCTAAACCTAGATCAATGCACAAATCGCGACCTGAATCCATGCTCAAGGAAAAAAGGCCTATAAGATAGCCTGGATCCATGTTGATAAGAAACCAATTTTACTAGCGATTGGGCATTAATAGTGGCCTGGGGTACCAGTGAATCCCGTCAACAAACTTGTTGTGAAATCTCCATAATCCTTTTGTCTATCCCTTTCAACAATCGTGTGAAATTTGTATTGGTGACTTCTGCTAGTTAAACTCATTTTGAAATCCTTTTTTACTATGGTCATTTCACATCAAGCTTATAAGTGCAAATAAATCACCTCAAATATGGCCTGACCGATGGAACTCGAATGAAGGTGTCATATCTACCCACACACCAAGGTTCACTTCACCGAAGGCATGAAGAAGTAGTTGGGGTCAGGTGTAACTTTGAGGTAATTTTGACAAAAAAGCACCCGTTGTCTCAGCAATGGAGGCAAACGAAAGTACTTGTATAGTGGTTCCTCCATCAAAGGTCTTACTGTCCGCACAAGTGGCCTAATTGTGGTGCCCGACTTATTTGGTCCAGTGGAGTAACACTTTTCATCAGTTTTCAGGAAGTAGAGAATAAACTATTGGCAGATCTTAAAGTATGCTACGAGGTACTCGAGGAAAGATAGCATACACACAGATATATTCCAAATTTTATTTGATTTATCTACAGATTTGCTTGATAGAATACTGTGTGAAATAGGTTGCTACAAGGATAAAACTTGTCTCAATCTGACAAGCAATGGATAGAAGTCGTAACCATGGTTTCTCTGTCCTTGCTTTGGAAAATTTATTGGATAATTATTAATTGATGATTTAGATAATAGTGATTTTTTTTTTGTTTGGAAAACCCATTTTGACTGTAAAGGTTTTGGAGCTTACAATATTAACTTTACAACCATAAGGTCTTTGTGGACAAAGCCACAATTGAGTGGTATCTATCGCACCATTAACAACACCTTTGCATTTACTATGGAACAAGCCTTAACATGATACATGCCTTAGGAAGATTCAATCAACTACATTATCACTAGTTTTGGACCTTGGATAATCATCAGTGGAAAGTGCTCCAACTTTATAGAAGATCATAGTCGTAACGAACATGGTTTGGAATATGTTGTCATATGGACTGGTTCTTACATCTATGCTGGCATAACACCGTTATAAAGTAGGAGAAAATGATAATATAGCTTATGGTTTGTATGCCAGAGTTGAAGGGAAGAATTCCTTTAATGAATGCATAATCATGGAAGAGTAAGGAACCATGTCGAGTCAATGTCAATAAAGGAACGGTTTGGCTAGCCTTAGAGGCTAGACTAATTGGCCTATGTTTACTAGGTCCTAATAAACATGCACCTATTGTAAGTATGGAGCCATCAATGAATGAATAAAGAAAAACATCATATTCCTTCCAAATAGGAAGGGAAAATACCACACTCCCACTCTAGGAATCATGGATTACTGAGACATGGGGAGATGAAACTTGCTCCAACAGCAAGGTAGAAATTCTACTTAATGGAAAACCTTTAATGAGTGTAGATGGGGAAATGTGTTTTATTTTATAGATATTTGAAGTAAGTGAAAGTCTGTTTTCTCTGAAGGCATACTGATACTGGGCTAGTGGGTCTTTAGTATTTACTATTTATTGTTCATGAGTTCCTAGGATTCCTAACGGAGAGCACCTATTGGTAACCTAGAACTACGAAAAGTGGTTGTATGTAGTCTGAGAAATTCTCTAGCTCGCCCTGCAGACTCTCTTTCATTCTAAAGGCCAATTGTTGCATGAATTCTGAGTAACTCCTCAAACACAGATGACTTTGGGTTTTGGATTTACTCTGCGACCATGGATGATCTATGATTAAATGAATCATGCTCGGTGGATAGAAATGCCTTCCAAGACTATGATAAATAAGGGATCTAACAGGATGGTTAGATTGTCAAGTCACACTAAATCATGGGCCTCATATAGGCATGAGGAAAATGTCTGAACCTAGAGTCCTACCATCTTAAAATGAAAGTAAAAACCACAGTGAATGTTTAATAATTGAACAAATGATCATAATCACGAATTTGATTCTACTGAGCTAAGTTGTGTGGAAATTGATCCCAATCTGGAATCTGCATACAGGTTTGCTGGAAATTTTGAAATGTTAGGATCCAGGTTTGGAGAAACAACACACACATGTCATTAGAAAAAAACATGAGCTAGAAATATAGAAAATTCAGAGGATCAAATTTCTCTCATAAAATCAGTACAAAAATTTATGTTGTATGTTTTAGAGTGGGGATTTTGGTTATTTTATAGTCAAAAGTTGGGGTTTAAGGGTCTCGAGATGAATTCTGCATTCTCCATAGGAGGATACAGCAACATAGAATTGAAGTATGGCATTTGGCTAAGTACTCTGCAGTGTTGACTAAGAATTGGGAAGAAAATACTTGTAGACATGATGTTGGGTTCTGTACTTGTAGTGCTCTTGTCTGTATGTGCTCACCTCAGCTCAATAAGCCCACACCAATTTTGCCAGTGCATGGATAAGAGTAGAATTTCAATAAGCTCAACATTTGACAAGGGTGCCAAAATGGTTTTTGTTTGGTGCATCTTGATCACAAAACTATTTTTGAGTGTCAGAATATGTAGTAGTTGATGGGTAGTACCAATGTTTACATGTTAAAAATATATTTTATATAATTTCAAGAGATTTATCTCCTTGTAATACCATGCAGTGGTTAAAATTACTAAAAATCTATCTAGAACAAGTATATTTTCTCTTGATGCCTAAAAGCAGTCAAATCCAATTTGAACATTTGATTGTTAAGAGTTTAAGATTTCCATTTCGTGTGTGTGGTTACAATAAGCCCCATATGACAATTGCCTCAATCTTTAGTGACAACAAAAAATAATTGTTTTGCAGATGCACACACAATAGATGGTCAATGCCACCAGCATACTCTGACTGATGCGAAAATGTATGAATTCAACTACATTATGGTGCAAGCTGTTTTTCTTGTGTGAGCTTAATCTTAAATGCACCTATTTTAAACACATTATTTGATTGATAAGAGACTAACATAATAGTTTGCTCGAGTTATATTCATAACTGTCTTGAAGATTGTTATCTGTAAAGGAGGCCTGTATAATAGTTTTATAGACTCATATTCATAGGGTTATGAAAATTGAGTTGCTCTGGAAAGTTGGAACAAGGGGCGACCATTGTTCTTGGCAGTTTTCACTGAAAACCATTGTTTACTTATTCTTATAGCAGAGATTTCTATGATATATTTTCTTTATTTAATGCTAAGTTTTGCTTGTGATTTTTTGGTGCTTTTAAGCAGATTTGAATCAAGCAATTGCATTGGTTTCATATTATGCTTCATCATCAAGTGTTTACTTGCAATACTCAAACAGGCAAGAAATTGTAAACAATAAAAGCACTAGAGATGTTTCCAGCAATGTATTATTGGTGACAATTGAGGGTGTCGATTCTGGGGATGTCAACATTGATGTTTTTCATTTGGTAAGTTTCGAGAACACTTAAGAGGCAACATCAAAGGTGATATTATATTAAACTAATCCTAACTTTATTTAGATCCAGGTTGCGGGCTATGCTTATATTTTTGTCTATAAAACAAGGTAGAGGGTATGTAAGCATTTTTTATGTGTCTTGTCTTGTGTATTTCAGTTACAAACAAGGGGTTATACTTGATGTTATGGCTTGTGTTTGACATAAATCTACACGAACACGTTTTCGATGGAAACCCACCGCATTGGGAGAAAACGCACATGTGTTTTGCTTAACCCTATCTCTTGACCCTATTGTTCCTAACCCTACAACTTGATAAAGTTCAGATTGTTCTTGATTCATCTCACTCTTCTATTCTGTATCCTTAAAACCCAGTTTAAACATTAAATTCCACACAGCCTGAGGATGGCCACTTTGAAGTTGATAAATTATTTTCTTTGGGTCTGCCTTTCTGTAAATGGGCTATTTTTTTGTTTGCATAATTACTAATATTAATTTCGTTTAACTGTTCTAAATTGGCGAGGAATGCCTTTTTTTGAATATTTGTTGTAGATTTATAAGACGGCACTTCATAGTGTATGTTTAATAGTATTTGCTATTTAAATTGTCTTATGTTCGGATGAAATCCCCTACTATTATTATTATTATTGGTAAATATAAACTCTCTCTATATTTAAAAAAAAAAAGGCTATCAAAAGCTCTTATAAGCATCTGCAAAAGACTCTGGCTAATCAAAGATCACAGAACTACAAGTGTGTCTGGCTCAACATGACTATGGGAGCTGTGAAACTACCTTATATTTTCATCTATTGGGGTTTTACCTTGAATCTATTAAGAATCAACCCAAAATTTTAAGAGATTCTACCCTTGATTTCTTACTAGTATTTTTTTAGGAGAGGCTTTGAAGTAAACAGATTCTGGAACATATTTAGTATTGACTTTAATTCTGAGCTTCCCTTACCTTCTCTCTCTTAATAATTGTCTTACATATTTTGATATTGAGGAAAGGGATGGTTTTGAGGCCGATCCATTAGAATATTCTGCTGAGAGCGCGAACCATAGGATTGTTGCAGATTGGTTTCAATCTGCAAGAGAATTTGTTGAACTAACTTTGGGCCTTGAGATTTCTCTGCTTCTGACTTTAGTTTCTTGTTTGGATATTTTGCTAAGATGGTGAATCATAGGATTGATGCAGGTTGGTTTCAAGATGTAAAGGAATCTGTTGAACTAACTTTGGGCCTTGAAATTTCTCCGCTTCTGAGGTTGGCTTCTTGTAGACTTTTTTTTCCTTCTGATCTATCCCATGTTTAGAAGAGGGAATTAGGCTTTGGGGGTGTGCCTCTGTGAGAGAAGATTTCTCTTTATTCCCTTGGGTATGAACTAATTATGATTCTTGCAACGCCTAAAATAGGTTAAGATCCTCTGCTTTAGATTTAACAAGTTGCTTTGGATTTACTCCCTTTGGGCCGCTTCCAGCCTTCCTTTTGACTGTTTTCCAATCTGAATATGTTTCAAGCTATGATGAGCGAGGGGCTATTATTATTATATGTAACATATTGGGAGATGTCGTATTTCCTTTATTTTTATGTCTTACTGATATTTTTATTTTGTATATTGCGTCATAGCAATAGGATTTGGATTCATTTTTCTATTTTTGTACATGATTGTGGCATCCACAATGAATATCATGAAAGGCTATTTACTTATAACTTTTCAAGCTTGATAACTGTAATGTCACATGCCCCAATTTTGCAAAAACAATTTTATATTATTTGAGGAACAATATGTTAAATTTTATGCTAAGTTGTAATTGATGACTAGAGAGGTCAAGGATATTTAATGTAAATTCTGAATATTTTAATTATAAATAAATAAATGAGGAGACAATAGCTTAGGAGACCTGTTAAAAGAGTGTTTACTAGTCAAATTGGTGGAGGATACTGGGTGGAGAGCAAACTGACATGTGGCAGCATCCTCAAACCACTTCCAACGGTTTCAGGTGGCAACCTCCCTACATTTGTGGTCACGATTCCCCAAGAAAGTGGAATCAGAGCAGGTGGCTCAATTAATGAAAACTGACCCAGAAGACCTAGGCATATTTATAGCAAATTCCCTTTGAAGAGAGCTGAGGCTTCTCATTCTAGAGAAGTGATCATTCAGGGTGAATGAATGTACTTCAGAGAAATTCAATGGAGGGGAAATCTGGATAGTGTTTGAGGGGATAACTATTGATTGATCTAGTTGCAGCTGTTAAGCTGAAGATCATACTGCTGAGAGCAGAGTGTTTTATTGAGGTATTCAACTAGTCAGTTGACAGAGGGTTCTACAGTTGCATTCTCCACACAATTCTCGGCCAAGAAGACCAGAAACAGGCTCGGGGGTCCTGAGGAAGCGTTGTTTGAGCGCTCTCCAGGAGATTGGTAGGGAGGAAAAACCTCCTAAAGCTATTGTCGTCTTGTCCTCAACAGGTTCTATGTTATTTTATTTTACTATTTTAGTTAAATAAATCCTAGTTTATCTATTATATGAACATTAAAAGTTCAGAGTTCATGAATTGTTAGATTTAGTATTCTTATTAGATTGTTATAGAAAAAAAATTGGTTTAGAGAATAGTGAAATAGAATGGAATAAATTTCTAAACTGTGTTTTTCCACACTTGGAAACCAGGTCGTACTCTAGCACAGTTAGAATGCTTTAGGTAAATGAAATAACTCTTAAGAGAATGAAGATAGGATTTTGTATTCGTTGATAACAGAGTAAAATTTTATTTCAATGTTTAGAATACAATGAAAAAGCAGTGTTAGGGTTTGTTTGTATTATTGTTTGATTTTAGTATAACTAAAAAAAATGTAGGAAAAGAAATAGTAAACTACACTAGAGTTACAGTAATAGTATACTGTTACAAATAAAATTTTATAGGAGATAATAGCTAAGTATTTGAACAAGTTATTAACCGAACAATACTTCTTTTAAACTATTAACTAAATATTAAAACTATTACTTAATAAAAACTAGATTAGGGTTACGTTTATAAACCCTTTATTTATGAAAAATAAACAGAGTTCTAGAGTTAACCTTTTATTCTTTGCAGAGCTCTAAATAATTATAATTTACAGAATAGTAAATAAAATTTAAATATAAATATAAACATTAAAGGAAATAAAACTCAAAATTTCATATTTAGGAGCTAATTATTTTTTAACAAAACTGCTTATAACCTGTGAAAGAAAAACCTGAGGGTTGAAACCCTAACAACTAATTTATCTAATTATAAATTAATCTATTTAAGTTTTAACCTTTTACATTATTAACTGTGTAACGAAATTATCAAGAAGTCTAGAATTCATGCAATAGACTGACCATAGTATTTTTACAAACAAATAACTTTTATAAACCTTTTAAAATAGTAAAATAACACATTATTTACAGGTTAACAAAACCACTGTAAAAAAACGAGACAGAGCTCCAAAATTGACGAAGTCTTTTTATTATTATTAAAAACAACTGTATTACATTGTCGAGTCGTAAGCCTAAGACTTAACAAAAATACATATCACAGCTCAAGGGCCGGTATTACCCAGCATAACAGGAAGGGTCTGTAATTAAAACTGGAAAGAAACTAACGAAGAAACTGAAACAGGCTTCCAAGCACTGTGTTTTTCCTTCATTTACCCTCATTGCAAGTAGGGAAAAACCCATATTTGAAATCAGGGCTTACCGGTTGGGGCCACGAGGCCACTGAATCTGGCCGTTGTTTTCTTTCCACTGAAGATTGGAGCTGTCATGGGTTCCTGAAAAGAGCACATTATCGAACGTTAGAATAATGCTTAGCTTTAATCTTAAACCCTAACTATGTAAATAACTTAACTAAGAGTTTTTCATAATAAAGAATTGAGTTGTCTTTACCTGCAAATAAGAAGAGAATTCGAGCAGCGAAGAAGCTGTCACCATCTTTAGAAAATTACCCAGAGCAGTATTCAAACCCCTACGCCGACCCTAGAGTGGAGACAGTGTCAACAAGCTTAAACCTCACAAATCCCTGACGAGATGCAATAAAAAAAGAACTGAAACCATGGACAGGCTGCGAGCTAAACACTTGACAAATAATCACTCACATAGTAAGGATCACAACCGCGAAGAGCCGTGGCCTAATAACTAAGTATTGAGACTACAACCATAACAAACAAAAGCTACAAAGAAAGCAAGTAGAGGAACAACCTCTCATGGCCGTCAAGAAAAATACACAAAGAAGCCCACAGGCCAGCGAAACCCTCGTAGTAAAATGACAGGTGACTAGGGTTTTTCTGTCTTTTAAGTCACTAATGCATGGACGAGAGCAGACCACATGCCCTCCAAATATTTCAACCATGTAAGGGTCTTGTCTATAGTCAATCTACGTTCCAATTATGAATTTATTATTGCAATGATCAATAAACAAACTATGTAATCGACTATGGAATGCATATATATATATATATAT
>LPNX010882606.1:69086-87083 GCA_001517045.1 Pseudotsuga menziesii
TAAGAATTTGTATGGTCACTTTGCAAAACGACTTTAAAACATTTACATATTATTTGAAGCTCAAACTATACTATTTAAAATCGATGGTTTAAGGTTAGTTAGAATTGCTATTAAATAATAAATGTCATTTGACTATAGAGTAAAGGTATTTTAAACCATTTCAAATAAACAATCACAAGGCTCGACCTTAATGTAAGCTTGTACAAATAATGTTTTGCATGCTCAACTGCCAATGACAATAATAATGAATCTTATCATTATTTATAAGGTCAATTGTGCTTACTGGGTTCTAGCATAGTATAGGAATCTTTGTTATAATGTTTCATTGATATAGACCTTAGATTAGAAGTTTCAAGTAGAAAAATCTACCATAGTAGTTATTATAAACTACAACTTATTATAAGTGAGGCAACATGATAATAGTAATTTTACTATGGTGTAAACCATGCACAAGGTTTATAAATTATAGGAATAACACTGATAATGTATTTACCCATGATTTAAATTTTATAAAAGTGGTGGTAGGTAGTATTCCATATTAAGATAATGTATCTAGTTACAAGAACCAAACTTATAATGTCATGGAAATTTCCAGGTAGTAAGATCTCTACAGGATGCAAGTAACAATTAGATCGGTACATTATAAAATAATGTGGTATTGTATGTTGTTACAATAATACATGCAGCAAGGTGATAATTTAAGTACTGAAGTTTATAACTTGATGTTTAGCATATGTACATACAAACATCAAGTTAATATTTTCTGTGGCTAGTAAGATAGAGACAAAATAGAAACATGCACTCTATTGGAAATCCTTACCTTCGAGATTGATAGAAGTAATTTCATGAATAAAAGAGAGTACATTTAAACATAATATTAGCGATATAAGCATGTTAAATTAGAAGTAATTGTATGACGAAGAACTTGAGCTCTAATCTCACAGTAAGTTTCTTTTTGTTTAGCTAAGTATGATAAAGTTAACAATATTTATGACTAAGCATTGAATACTGTCTTAGAAACAAAAACTATGGAAGACAATTACTTTACCTCATGAGAGATTGCTTTTAAATAAGCAGTTTAATTACTATCATATTAACATGCAACATAAATACTTCTTGCTACCTTATGAATTAAACTCCTACTTGATCGATCGTTACCTGTTGAACCTGTAAGAACTAGCAGTCCATCTGTGTTAGCATAATGCTAAGTATGCCCAAGTTTTCAAAGATAGATTTCACCTACTTGCCAAAAAGTAAAATTATTAGTAAAGCTAAAAAAATCTGGATGCAGGTCATTCTTATATACCTTATGAAAATGAAAGTTGTATTAGTTATTGTATTATGAAACTAATTAATATTACATGTTAAACTATTTCATTTTCCGCTAACTGCTAGCAGTTAGTAAACTACTTATTCAGACATTTTATGTTATCTTAAAAATTTTAAATTTTTATGAAATTTTGGGGTTATGACATGTGGTATCAGAGCACAAGGTTCAAACACTAGGCCTTGATGAAGCTCAACTTGCTTATATGAAACTGTGAATTTAAATCATTTTGTTGATGTTGTTTTCTTTTAATGTTAATCAACAGAGAATTTTGTTTCTAAGTTTAACAACATGTATGGAAAGACTGGAGGAATATGCAGAGGAGGAATCTCCCTTTACTAAACAAGAAAAGTTACAAAGAGAACCTATACAAGAAGACATAACCAATAATTCCTCATAACTTTTACAAACAGTAAAAGAATTAAAATCTAAAATGGAATTTGTTAAAAAAGAGAATGAGAGGATTCCGAGAGCTCAGGAAGAGCTGAATCAGATCCTAATAGAAATATTTCTTACTGAGGGAAGGGGTAAAAGAGCTGAAGGCCCCACCAAAGATACAACGGTTCCTCAGTTGTTTACCTTATCACATAAAGTATAGGATTGAGTATGACAATCCAAAAACTCTGGAAGAAGCTACGAGGAAAGCCAATTTCTGTTATGAACAGAATCGAAAAAAGGAGAGTATGGCCAATTGGAAGGCCAAAAAGAATAATAACTATGATCAAAAGAAGAAATAGTTTGTGCCCAATCGGATTTCTAAAAATAATAAGGCCAGAAATTTTTGTAATAAGAATTTCCAAGGGAATAAGAATAATTCCCCAAACAATCAGAACAATCAAAAGAGTAAAGAGTCTGCTAATAATCATGGTAATTACAAGAAAAAATTTGAACGAAAAGAACCCATAAAGTGCTGGGAGTGTAATGGCCCACATTATGCCTCAGTTTGTCCTAATCAAAAAAAGACTGTTAGTTATATCCATGCAATACAGGAGGAGATGACTGTTGGAGATTTAGCGAGGACTATGCCCAAGATCAATGCAACCTTGGAGAATCGACAAGCATACTATCAAACTTCCATGGTGGAAGTAGAAGGTAAGACAAACCAAACACCCATAGCTATTTTAATTGATCCAGGAGCTAGTTTAAATTATATTTCACCTAATTTGGTAGAAAAATGTAAATTTCCTATTGAAAAGTTTTGTAAGTTCTTGGTTGGTTCAGTTAGCTACTCATGCAAAGAGGAAGGTAACTAGTTTTGTAAAGGATTGTGCAGTAGTTATGGATCAATTTGAAACTTTTGTAAAGCTTAATGTACTACCTCTGGGTTCTTATGACATACTAATTGGTATGGATTGGTTAGAGCAACATAGGGTGATCTTAAACTGCTATGATAAAACCTTTACTTGTATACATAATGATGGAAAATCAATAAGTGTAAAGGGAATCCCTAGGAAAACAACCATAAGGTAGATTTCTGCTCTGCAGCTTAAGAACGCTGTTAGGAAAGGTTGTAAGGATTATGCTGTAATGGTAACTAATGAAGAAAATTTAAATAACATTGATAAATTAAAATTGGAGGATATACCAGTTTTAAAAGAGTATGCAGATGTATTTCTGGAAGAAATTTTGGGACTACCTCCGAAAAGGGAACTAGATTTTACCATTGACCTGGTACCTGGTGCAATACCTAGCTCAAAGGCCCCTTATAGGATGAACATACTTGAACTTAATGAACTTAAGTCACAATTAAAAGAACTTATTGACAAGAAGTATATTCGACCTAGTGTGTCTCCCTGGAGGGAACCTGTTATCTTTATTAAAAAAAATGACGGAACTCTACAACTTTGCATAGATTACTGTCAGTTGAATAAGATGACTATTAAAAATAGATACCCGTTACCTCGCAGAGATGATCTGTTTGATCAACTACGTGGAGCCACGGTGTTTTCAGAAATTGATTTAAGGTCTGGATATCACCAAGTTAGAATTAAAGATGAAGAAATTTTTAAAACAACTTTTAGGACTCGATATGGCCACTACGAGTTTGTCGTCACGCCATTTGGGCTAACTAATGTTCTAGCTGTTTTTATGTGTCTAATGAATAATGTAATGCATAAATATCTGGATAAGTTTGTGGCTATGTTTATTGACGACATATTAATCTATTTAAAATCTAAAGAAGAGCATTAAGAACATTTAAAAATTGTTTTGCAAGAGTTATGAGATCATCAACTCTTTGCAAAATTTAGTAAATGCGACTTCTTTAAGGATAAAATCCAGTACTTAGGTCATGTGGTGACTAAACAAGGAATTTTGGTGGATCCCAAAAAGATAAAGGCGATTGAAGATTGGCCAGTTCCTAAATATGTAACTGATGTTCGATCCTTCATGGGAATTACTGGTTATTACCGGAGGTTCATTGAAGGGTTTTCGAGAATCGCAAATCCGATAACCTCCTTGCAGAAAAAGGAAAAGAATTTTGATTGGAATCAGAAGTGCGAGGAGAGTTTTAAAAGGCTAAAAACCTTATTGACTAGTGCACCTATTTTAAGAATAGCTTATCCAAGTAAAGATGTTATAATGTGTACTGACGCCTGCAATGATGGTTTAGGTGGAGTATTGACTTAAGAAGGGCATGTTATTGCTTATGAGTCTAGGAAATTAAAAATTCATGAAAAGAATTATGCAACTTATGACCTGGAATTAGCTGCTGTCATAGATGCTCTAAAGATGTGGCATCATCATTTAATTGGAAGAAAATTTATTCTAATGACAAATAATAAAGGACTAAAATATCTGTTAGATTAACCTAATCTGAATGCTAGACAAGATAGGTGGCTAGCTTTTCTAAGTGAGCATGATTTCGAAATTCAGCATATTAAAGGGAAAGAAAATAAAGTTGTTGATGCATTAAGTAGAAATGCAAGGCTGAACTTTACAGTAGTTAGCAGTACTTATACAACAGATATGGAAGAACAGCTTAAAGCAGGGTTAGAACAGATGAAATTTACCAAAAATTACAAGCAAAAGCAAAAAAAAATCCAACAAAAATTTTAAGTAAAGGGTACAACTTGAATGAAAAAGGATTTTTGCTGTATAAATATAGAATTTATGTACCTAACGTACCTAAAGTTAAGTTATTAATTTTAGATGAAATCCATAAAACTCCATATGCAGGCCATCCGGGTTATCAGAAGACTATAACTATGTTAAGAAAAGAATATTTTTGGTTAAACATGAAGACTAAACTGGCAGAATATATCGCTAAATGTTTTGAATGTCAGCAAGTAAAAACTGAACATCAACATCCAGCTGGACTACTTCAGCCATTGCCCATTCTTAGCTGGAAATAGGAGATAATTAGTCTTGATTTTGTTACCGGACTGCCTAAAAATCAGAACTTAAATGATTCTATAATGATAGTAGTTGACAAATTGAGTAAAGCAACCCATTTTATACCTGTAAAAACTACTTATAAAGCTGCAAACATAGCTGATGTCTTTTTAAAGAAAATTTTCTGACTGCATGGGATACCAAAAGATATAATCTCAGATCGAGACCCTAAATTTATAGGTAACTTTTGGAAATCTCTGTTTAAAGGATTAAACACTACACTAAATTTTAGTCCTTCGTTCCATCCTCAAATTAATGAACAGACTAAAAGAGTAAACCAAGTACTGGAAGAATTACTAAGAATGTATGTAAAGGATCAACCAGGTAAATGGGAGGATTATTTGCACCTGGTAGAATTTGCTTATAATAATAATTATCAAGATTCAGCCAGATTTAGTCCTTTCGAAATCTTGTATGGAAGGAAGTGTAACACTCCTATCTCTTGGAGTAATCTGGTGGACATATTAGTATTAGGTCCTGAATTATTGAAATAAATGGAAGAGATTGTAAAGCAGGTACAAGGTAATCTGAAAATTGCTCAAGATCAACAGAAAAGTCAAGCAAACCTTAAAAGAACTCCAAAAGACTTTCAGGTAGGTGAACATGTGTTCATCAAGGTGAGACCCAAAAAGAGCTCTTTGAAGTTGGGTAGTTGTGCAAAATTAGCACCTCGTTACTGTGGTCCTTTTGAAATACTGTCCGAGATTGGACAGGTAGCCTATCAATTAGCCTTACCACCGTATTTAAGAGTTCACAATGTTTTTCACATTTATGTATTAAAGAAATATGTGCATGATGCTACTCATGTTATTAACTGGAATGATGTACAGGTGGAACCTGAAGGATATTTTCTGGTGGAACTGGACTGTATCCTCAAACGGAGGGAGATCACACTTCGGAACCGCACCATTGGTCAGGTGAAGGTGCAATGGAAGCACCTTAGTCCAGAGGAAGCCACCTGGGAATTGGAAAGTCACATGCGGGATGCATATCCAATTCTGTTCCAGGGGAATTCTGAGGATGAGGAATAAATAACATTGAGGACAATGTTATAATTTAAGGGGGTGTGTATGTCACATGCCCCAATTTTGTAAAAGCAATTTTATATTATTTGAGGAACAATATGTTAAATTTATGCTAAGTTGTAATTGATGACCAGAGAGGTCAAGGATATTTAATGTAAATTCTGAATATTTTAATTATAATAAATAAATGAGGAGACAACAACTTAGGAGAGCTGTTAAAATAGTGTTTACTGGTCAAATTAGTGGAGGAGACTGGGTGGAGAGAAAACTGACATGTGGCAACATCCTCAAACCACTTCCAAATGTTGTAGGTGGCAACCTCCCTACATTTGTGGTCATGATTACCCAAGAAAGTGGAATTAGAGAAGGTGGCTCAATTAATGAAAACTGACCTAGAAGACCTAGGCATCTTTATAAAAAAATCCCATTGAAGAGAGATGAGGCTGCTCATTCTAGAGAAGTGATCATTCAGGGTGAATGAATGTACTTCAGATAAATTCAATGGAGGGGAAATCTAGATAGTGTTTGAGGGGATAACTGCTGATTGATCTAGTTGCAGCTTTTAAGCTGAAGATCATACTACTGAGAGCAGAGTGTTTTATTGAGGTATTGAACTAGTTAGTTGACAGAGGGTTCTACAGTTGCATTATCCACCCATTTCTCAGCCAAGAAGACCAGGAACAGGCTTGGGGGTCTTGAGGAAGTGTTGTTTGGGCACTCTCCAGGAGATTGGTAGGGAGGAACGACCTCCTAAAGCTGTTGTCATCTTGTCCTCAACAGGTTCTATGTTATTTTATTTTACTATTTTAGTTAAATAAATCCTAGTTTATCTGTTATATGAATGTTAAAATTTTAGAGTTCGTGAATTGTTAGATTTAGTATTCTTATGAGATTGTTATAGAAAAGAAATTGGTTTAGAGAATAGTGAAATAGAATGGAAATAAATTTCTAAACTGTGTTTTTCCACATCTGGAAACGAGGTCGTACTCTAGCACAATTAGAATGCTTTAGGTAAATGAAATAATTCTTAGGAGAATGAAGATAGGATTTTGTATCTGTTGATAGCAGAGTAAAATTTTATTTCAATGTTTAGAATACAATGAAAAAGTAGTGTTAGGGTTTGTTTGTATTATTGTTTTATTTTAGTATAACTAAATAAAATGCAGGAAAAGAAATAGTAAACTACACTAGAGTTACAGTAATAGTATACTGTTACAAATAAAAGTTTATAGGAGATAATAGCTAAGTATTTAAACAAGTTATTAACCAAACAGTACTTCTTTTAAACTATTAACTAAATCTTAAAACTATTACTTAATAAAAACCAGATTAGGGTTACATTTATAAACCCTTTATTTATGAAAAATAAACAGAGTTATAGAGTTAACCTTTTATTTTTTGCAGAGCTCTAAATAATTATAATTTACAGAATAGTAAATAAAATTTAAATGTAAATATAAACATTAAACGAATTAAAACTCAGAATTTCATATTTAGGAGCTAATTATTTTTTAACAAAAAGGCTTATAACCTGTGAAAGAAAAACCTTAGGGTCGAAACCCTAACAACTAATTTATCCAATTATAAATTAATCTATTTAAGTTTTAACCTTTTACATTGTTAACTATGTAACAAAATGATCAATAAGTCTAAAATTAATGCAATAGACTGACCATAGTATTTTTACAAACAAATAAATTTTATAAACCTTTTAAAATAGTAAAATAACACATTATTTATAGGTTAACAAAACCACTGTAAAAAAACAAGACAGAGCTAAAAAATTGATGAAGTCTTTCTTTAATAAAAAACAACTGTATTACATTGTCGGGCTGTAAGGCTAAGACTTAACAAAAATACATATCACGGCTCAAGGGCCTATATTATCCAGCATAAAAACAAGGGTCTATAAGTAAAACTGGAAAGCAACATGATAGAACTTCTTAACTAATGAAGAAACTGAAACAGGCTTCCAAGCACTGTGTTTTTCCTTCATTTACCCTCATTGCAAGTAGGGAAAAACCCATATTTGAAATCAGGGCTTACCGGTTGGGGCCACGAGTCCACTGAAGCTGGCCATTGTTTTCTTTCCACTGAAGATTGGAGCTGTCATGGGTTCTTGTAAAGAGCACATTATCGAACATTAGAATAATGCTCAGCTTCTAAGCTTAAACCCTAACTATGTAAATAACTTAACTAAGATTTTTTCATAATAAAGAATTGAGTTGTCTTTACCTGCAAGTAAGAAGAGAATTTGAGCATCGAAGAAGCTGTCACCAGCTTTAGAAAATTACCCAGAGGAGTGGAGACAGTGTCAACAAGCTTAAACCTCACAAAGCCGTGACGAGCTGCAAGAAAAACAGAATTGAAGCCATGGATAGGCCGTGAGCCAAACACTTGACAAATAACCACTCACACAGTAAGGCTCACAACCGTGAAGAGTCATGACCTAAAAACTGAGTATTGAGACTACAATAGTAACAAACACAAGCTACGAAGCAAGCAAGTAGAGGAACAACCTCTCATGTCCGTCAAGAAAAATACATAGAGCAGCCCACAAGCCTGCAAAACTCTCTGTTACGGAGAGAAATTCCTATGGCTTGGGGTACCACAACAGATAGCTTGACTCCAGAAATCAATCCTTTCCAATATGCAATAGAAATTAAATGTCTAACACTAAAGGATCAGACCTCGTACCTTATTCCGGACGGTTGAAGTAGATCCCCGTTGAGCTTTCCAATCTTCATATTGAATTGATATATTACTTCCTCAACAACAAGTAAACAATACAAGAATTCTATATATCATGGTGTTAGATATATTCTAGCATATATAATCAATAATGTACAAGCATTTGAAATAATCCCATGGATAAAATATTCATTCAAATACACATTATTGGATAGGAAAAGATATTTCTATTAATATAAATCAGAGATTACAATATACAACCTCTGACGGCACGTTTGCGAACCGGAGAAACTGAATCCCCCACTTGGGCCTCCACCACCTCAATCCTCCATCTCTCGATAGCAAGCTCACAAGCAAAAGGAAAGCTTGGGAAGAACACACTAGTGCTCCAAGGGACAAAGGGATGCAGACTCAAGCATAAGTTCCGTCAACAATGGACTATAGTTTCTTTGCTCTCAATTCTCTCTTCTTGCCTTCAATGTACCAAGGGGTTTCTTATATAGCTTTCAAAGGGATAATGAAAGGTCGAATCTGAGCGATCTCAAGGCATAGGGAAGGCCAGGAGACATATGAGTCGGATCCATGTCAAGGAAAACTCCAAAAGGATTTGGATTATGCACACATCCTGATATACGCGGTTTTAGTGGTCAAACCCATGTATATACGTGCTTATAGGTTTAAAAGTCGCGTGTATCATTTTTCATGTGTTTCTAGGGATGATCAAGGAAACATCAAAGGACAAAAAATGGTCCATGGGGTCTAAGGAGTCTGCAGCGGGATAGGGGAAGGCCATACAAAGTGTGATTCACCTAGGGTGGTGAAATCATCTATAACAGATGCCCCCTAATGTGTGAGGTCAGAGGGGTCATACGATGGCCGAAATACATTATAAGTCCATCCCAAAAGTGGAGTGATGAAGGATCCCAAATGGAATACCAGACACCCAATCAACATAGTACAATAATACAACTCTGCATATAACTACAAATACATATAGCAGTCCCGGATACATAAGAGTACAATGGCCATGAATAGGCATGATACATGATATCACATATGTGGTCATTGCCATGTACAATATACATAGATTAGAATCTCCATGATGAAGATATACAACGAACCATGATCTCCATAATTACTGAAGATATAATAGATCAAGATCTCCATAGTGGCTGGAAATATCTGACATATACTGGAATCAAGTCACAAGAGCTGAAATCTCATGAACACTGGCACGATCAAGGAGATAGCATATAAGAGATGCCACCAATTTGGAAAGTCTTCTACACAAACCGCTATGAGTACATATCTTACTATGCGAATAGAGGTGTCGAGGTCGAACATAGTAGTCCATCGTCTGATTACCGGTCATTAATGTATACCGTTAACAGACGCGAGATCACCCACCAATGATGAAAATGGGAATCAAGGCACTAGAGTGCAAACTAACAAGTGTGAATAAATGTGTTGAGGTCAAACACTTGAGAGGATCCATCGATCAGGGGACATTGATGTATTCCCAAGAACTGTCGATGGCGAGAGAACCTGCCACTGATGACGACAAGTCTCAGGGCACTCAAAAATGACTCTAGATTCCAATCCCAGAATAAATGATCTGAAGTCAATGGGATGAAATCTGCTGGAAGGAGGGCATTAAGGCATCCCCCATCATCCAACATGAGGTACTCAGCAAATGTGTATAATGTGCAAGGACTCGATCATAGGTGCACGAACCAGTGACTGTACCGGGAATGGCCAACATGCAAAGTCAAGAAAACTGAGGAATGGCCGACATAGGTTTCAAATTCCTTCGAACAAGAGCATAACAGCATATGGTGACTGAATGAAGGTAGCTTAGACTCGATATACAAACTGGGACATCTCTGTGACATAGGAGGCATCTACAGAGGCTCCATAGGGACTGGAAGCTTAACCAGTAGGTGGAGATAAAATCAGATAAACGAGTACAACTCCTAAAGTCAAACTATAACCCAACCAATGGATGTGATATACAGTGCTCTATTCGAAAGCGACATGACTCGACAGCTGCCAAAGATAACATCTTTCCTTGTCCGGCTTTTTAGTTTTTTGATTTTTTTGGACTTTTTTCAGTTATTTGAAAATCTTGAAAAAAGAATAAAATAGCTTTATAGTTACAAACTAGGAGGAGGCGAGTCTCATAAGGGAAAACAAACTAGTTCGAAGCAGTGGAACATACCTATGCTCAATGCAAAGATACATGTGTAGGATATCGACACTCGAGGGAAAATCCCCTCCCGGTAAAAAGGGAATCAAGCTGCAAAGGATATAAAAAATGGCTCTACATGGTTAGACATGAGACAAGGTCGGGCTATATGGCTGAAATGCAATGTCAGGGGAGCCGGCATAAAGTTCAATAAGGCAGGCAAAGCTCATGATAATGCATTCACAACTTGACATAAGGGATTCCTAAGGGAAATAGGCTAGCATACGATCAAGAGGAGTATGAGGCTCTTGCGAAATGTCATGGCAGTACTATACAATGGACTCCCACACCCTAAAGGAGAAAATGTCAGCATGGGCACCAAATGAAAATAAGGCGCTAACTAGGGTACCCATGTAAGGTGAAGCTCTACCACTCAGATCATGCCACTTCTAAAGCAGCAAGAAGGTTCGGTGACATAATAGTGTGGGTTCGTACCTAAGGTCGTGATGAAATGGTCATAAGATCATGCAAAATGCAAATGGTGATGAAACCTAACCTATATGCCAGTTTAAACATGATAACTGAGATCGGCATGAACGGGTCAATCCAAAGGCTGAAACGGCACTAAAAAAGGTCTTCTACATCACAAATTATGTCAAAAACGGTCCAAAATGGTTAGAAAATGTCGAAACTATAGAAAAGGGGGTAAAAATTTTCAAATATTTGAAAAATTTCTATAAATAGTAAAAAATATAAATCATTTGAAACTTTTACCCATTTGAGCTCTGATTTTCAACAGCAAATTCTAGGAGATCCAGCCGGCGGAATTCACAACCGTTTCTTCCAGGTATTTACTCATGCTCTCATCTTGCATTTTGATATAATTTTTATGAATTTTCATGGTCAAATAAGTTTTTTAGGCCATCCCAAAATGAGTGCTGCGGCCCACATGGAAATCGAGGTTTTTTCCGTGTATAGGGCTGGATACACGTGGAAAAGGGCCTCGAACCTGCGTACATACGCGGTTGTTTTGAAAACAGTCATGTATGAGGCCACGCATATGATTTTTTCAATAAACTAATGGGAAATTTTGTAATTTCTTGTGCAGGATGGTGCTATAGTGGAGAGAACGTGAGCATGGTGAAGTAGAGGAAGCAGTAAGGGCTGACTTAATGGCTCAACAAGCTTTACGTGCATGCAGACTCTACAAGTTTTGGTGTCTTGGTGGTTTGAGGGCCAAACCAAGACTGTTACAGATGCTGGTAGACTATTGGGATACAGAATCAGAGTCCTTCCATATTGATGGGATGTCCCTCACCATAGAGGTGGAGGACATATACTTTATCACAGGGATTTCTAGGCAAGGGGAGGTGGTGAACCTTCGTTCCCATGGTGGGCCAGGCGTTGGCCTGACTATCGACGAGTACATTGTTGTGTAATGTTATCCAGACACCAAGAAGGTGGGGAGTCAAGTCCCTACCAATGCTATACATGTGTTGGGCCCAAAGGCCATATTACTGATGCTGGGTAGGATAGCAAGCTTAGCATCACTCCACCAGGCCTCACAGCCTCTGATGTTCTATGCAGTGGAGTGCATGAGACCCACCATCTATGACTGGAGTACTACACTACTAAGCAACATGAAACACCAGCTCAGTGAGTGTAAGGCAGGCAGCGTACGGAACTTCGGGTTCAGTAGTATTCTGAGCACGTTTTTCTTCGAGTGTGTTCTAGGATTGAGCCCTAGAGTGGACGTTCCTCTCCATGGGGTTCGAGATCCGGCCCAACGGTGTTGGACAGATTCTATGTGCAGACTGGGGGGTGGTAGGGTAGACAACCCATATCCAGCTGACTTCTTTCCATGGTGGCGATGACAGATAGTTGCCATCGATGACTACCTCTATGCAGGGATAGATTTCCAGGGGGATCCAGACATGCCATTACCACCAGGATCGGCATATGGTGATATAGGTAACGAATCTCAACCCTATCTCTTTTTAAAATTTTGAGTTATTTAATTTTTTTTTGTATTTTCTTGATTATGTGGAATCAAAAAGACATATTTTTGGGTGATGATACGTAGTGACATCTACCATTTGTGTACAGATGTGGGACCACGGCGGCCAGAGGGCTTCCCTCGTCATAGACAGAGGGGAAGAGGAGATGACATCACGAGTGTGGATGTGGAGCGAACGCTCCAGAGCATTCATACCAACTTTGTGAGACTGACTCATAGAGTTCCCATGGCACAAGTCAAGGACTTGCCTGAGGCCATGCAACGGTAGGTGGTGGGTGTACCATGCGCATGGGTGCGTTTATTCCGATGGCTAGCTAGAGCCGTAGTGATGTTCCATGATCACAACCCTCCTCCTCCTCCATAGGATTAGACACCTGGGAGTGTATACATTTTGTACGACCGTGTATTATATGATGGTGGCTAAAAAGCCCCAATTTTGTATCATGACACCATGTATTATCACATTTTTGATGTATAAAAATTTTTATGGTGATCGATTTATTTATTTACATGTGTAAAAATTGTGGTTGTGATTAATTTATTATGAATGAAACAAATTCCAATCTAACACGTAGTTAGCATATGAGTCAGCAACTTGATTATTATTTCTTGGAATATGTATATATGTTATATTGTCAAATTGTCGTTCTAACAATATCACACGTAAGAATCTTCTCAATAACATCAGATCTCTAACATGGTACAAACCATTGAGCTGTGACACTACTAACTCTGAATCAAGATGTACCTCAAGAGATAGAACGCCATGTAGAATGGCATCCCATAGAAGCTCAATAACGACGCTATATTCAGCAACATTGTTGGAAGATGGCCGTAGACATACACCTCCTGAAGACAGTACTTGACCCATAGGAGTATAAATCACCCAAGCAGCAGAGGCTGAGTGTTGAGTGTGACGGCTTGCACCATCCACAAATCCTATGTAGGTGGAAGATTCCATTGACATCTTCCAAAAGAAACGGAAACTAATCACAAACCCGATCACGATAAGAAAAATACCTAACTATGCAAAGTTGTACAATAATATACAACAAGCAGCCTTGGCTAAAGATCATGCATAGTATTTTTTGAGATAGAGCCCATTTCTAGGCTCCGCCAAAGCTGTTCCTTTGTAATCCACTAACTCATACGCATCCTTCTCTAACACACGCTTGACCACGTAAGGACCACACCACATAGGATTGAATTTCCCTGCCCCCAAGGGTTCTTTCGGTTGATCCCACAAAAGGACCAAATCGCCTTCACTAAAATCCCTTGGATGGACAGACTTATCATACTGGACCTTAACGCGACGTTTATTGACTTCTAGAGCCACCAAGGCATCCCGACGCTGCTCATCAAGTTGCTCAAGGTGAACCAAACGCTCCTCCAATGGGGAAGTGTCCGGTAAGAGTTCCACAGCTAGCTTCAATGAAGGAATTTTGCATTCAACCAGCAATATCGACTCCACTCCAGTACAAGCTAATATGGAGAAAAACCAGTTGTAGTATTAACCACGGTTCGATATGCCCACAAAGCAGGATATAACATAATGTGCCAATTATTCTTGCTTTGTGCGATGGTTCGTTGGAGAATGGATTTGAGTGATTTATTCACTGTATCTACCTGTCCATTCACTTGGGGGTAGTAAGAAGATGAATGTTCTTGCTTATACCCTAACTTGGATGCCATCTCTTCCATCATACGGTTCTAAAAGTGTGAGCCATGGTCAGTGACAAGCTCTTTCAGAATCCCGAACCAAGTAATAATTTGGTTGAACACAAAGTGAGTGACTATCTCACCATCGGATTTTACTGTAGGCATACCCTCAACCCATTTCATGAAATAATCAACAACCACTATAATGTGATGGTTCCCCCCAGCTGAAGCTGGGTTGCAATCCATAAAATCAAGCCCCCACTTAGTGAAGGGACCGGCGGTGATAATGGGATGTAACGGGGCAGGTTTCAAGCGCATATTACATGTGAACACCTGGCAAGGATGGCACCTCTTGACCACATCAACATAATCCTTAAAGATCGATGGTCAGAAATAACCCGCTCTTAAAATATTTTGAGCTGTAGAAATCCCAGATAAATGACCACCACATGCCCCTCCATGGCAATCATTCAGCACTACCTCAGCCTCTTCATGAGTTAAACAACGTTGTAAAATGGAATCTACCCCACGGCGGTACAAAGTATTGTCCACTATGAGGTAGTTCTTAGAGACGTGACGTAATCGTCGTCGTTCATCTCGCGAGAGGTGAGTAGGGGTCTTTTGTGTTTGTAAATATACTATGATATCCCCATACCATGGGTCTAACGTTGAGATTAAGAATATGTGTTCATCAACAAATGTATCTTCACAAACCAAATCCTCGGCCTCGCTCGGGAAATCTGATATAAGCTCTGCAAAAATTAAAGACTTCTTCGATTTTGCCGAAACAAACTCGAGATTGAATTCTTGCAGAATGACAATCCATTTATTATATTTTCCCCCAATCATCCTTCGGGTGAGGACGAATTGAAATGGATTGACATGGGCCACAACCAAGGTCTGGCGAAGGAGAATATAATGTCTCAACTGCTGAACCGCATGTACGGTAGCTAAAGCAAACTTCTCGACATGAGAATAATGAATCTTTGCATCAATAAGATTTTAGCTCAGATAATATATGACATGCTCTTGGAGCTCCTCATCCTCTTGAACCAAAACCATACCAATCGTCTCCAAGGACGCGGCCACATATAATAGAAAATCACGGCTATAATCTGGAGGACTAATCACCAGGGCCAATGCTAGGGCTTGCTTGAGTGCATCGAAGGAATCCTGGGCTCGCTCATCCCAATAAAAGGGGGTGTCCTTCTTCAAGAGACGCATGAAGCCTCTAGTCAAATTGGAAAAGTTGAGAACAAATATTTGTAAGAAGTTTTCCATGCCTTGCAAACACTGAAGATGACGAATATTGTTAGGGGGAGACAACTGAAGTATTGCCTCAACCTTCTGTTGAGGCCTGGAAATTCGTAGGTGGCAACAGTAAGGGATTCTCCCCAATCAACGTTCCCAACTAGCCCGTTGACTGTTTGAAATAGGGAATCCATCCGGTTTGCGGTCTGGCTACCGTGAGTCAAGTAACAAAAAACAAAGCTTTACCGGTTGCGTCCCGGTCCACCGAGTTTTTGTATTTTAACTTAAGAGATGAAATGCACGTGCCTAACTAAATGCAAGGTGATTATACTACGAGGGGTGGTCACGATGTGATGCGCAGGTTCTTACCTCTTGTCTTAGACCCGCAGGCAACCAAATCATATACAATGAGAAAGAAACTAATTGTCTAATCTAACACTAGGGAACGAGCCATCAATTTTAAGTGAGAAATTCAATTTTTCCACATGCAGTATGAAGGGTTACAGTTAGCTAATACTCCTTTCAAACACATGAACAATCACAAATATTTAACAACCAGGTAGCCAATTGCTGTATGAATGCCATTATTACTCACATGGAAAGATCATGAAAATACCAAAGAACATTCAATAAGAACATAGGTTCAGGAAATTAAACATTCTCATAGTAAATGAAACACAACTAAAAACGAAATAGTTCCTCTCCAACATCATTCATGGAAACGCATTGATACATTCCATTTCACTTTCTCCAATCAGGTAGAATTGCAGTTCCTTTTGTAAAACGAAGTAGTTCCTCTTACAAGCCAACATTTACAATTTTTTCCAGGGGAAAAAGCCCCCTTTCAGTCAGGCTTCCCGTTATTTAAACCACAACTGCTGCCTTCTGGGCTGCCCTCAGCGTATGATATTTCAGGACCCTTCACGATTCAGTTTCCTCTCTGGCCGTTACGTTTTCCCCATCATTTCCACAGGCGTTTACCTTCTGATAGTAACTGCTGAAAATGCCTCGTCAGTGCCTCTGTCATTCGTTTATGTTGTCCTTTTCTTTGCAATACGTTGCTTCAGCGATCTATGGGATTCTCTCTGCATACAACTTTGGTGCATTATCCACTAAATTGAGATGTTAGGCATCTAAAATTTCTAACCATAATGATAAATCCACAAGGGGCTAGCCTGGTTCATCCGGGCGAGAACTCGCGGAAAAAATACATTGGCGGTCGGGCGGTACTTGGATCAGACGGGAAAAGACTCCTGCATCGGATGGGACAAGGCTTTCAGGAGCCGCAACGACGAAGGAGCATAAGAACCAGGAAAGTGACAACACGGGCGATAAAGGAAACCAGACACCGGAGAGGAGGGTATTGGGGGCTAGATTGCTCTACCACCCGCAACGGCGGATGATGCAAAGGCTGAGCGACGTGGGCGGGAGAAAAGAGCAATGATTCGGACGTCGGGTGAAACTCTAATCGGGAGCTGACTTTATCCTCCCGGCCGCAACGGTGGGCAATTAGAACCTTAGGAGCAAGTGATCGAGACAAACGAATCGGGCGTCGGACGAAACTCCAATCGGGCGTAAAGTTTGATCAAGGAGTCGCAACGACGGGTAAGTTAAGGCTCAGCATCTTCCGCAAGAGGTCCGATCCACAGCGAAAACCAACAACGTTAAGGATCAATTGTAGCCAAAAACATTTTTTCTTTGCTAAGGCAACATTTTCATGTTCCATGGGTATTAAACAGACCATACAACCCAAACTAAACTGAACGAGGCAAACAAAATAGCGGGTATTCAAATTCAAGATGAACAGATATGTTCGAGGGGTCAATCCTTTAACAATCAATCCAAGCAAAATGATGAGGAGGGGTCCCAGAGTTTAAGTGAAAAAATAAAATCGGGGAGGAAAAGTTGCGGCAGCAACAACTGGGGATTTCCTGGTGAACCTAGATCTCTGGGTGATTTCTTTCTTGAATGGCAGACTGTTCCATAACAAATGTATCCATTGAACTCTTCCAGCTATACAGATTTCTCCATAACAGACGTGTGTACCTTAATCATTGATATCAGTCCAGTTCGGGCGATGAAAGTCAAGGTTTTAGAGTTCGGATAACTCTGCTGAGGCCAAAGTATGAGTTCATTATTAATTTCGCTTTCAGGTAGCTGACGACATTGGACACCACAGGATTGTAGCAGGTGATGAACAGAAACGTTCATTTGTTCCTCATTCCCATGCCATTCTAGCAGCTTTTGTGCTTTTGGATTTTGTCCCCTTATGATGCAAGTCTTCATGCATGCCTTTCTTACTGAATTTTAATTCAGGATCCTCTATCCCATAGTGCCCTTTTGTGTGAGGGATGTGCTTAAAGTTTTAGCTCACGGACGGAGAGGATCATTGGCAAATTAGTACTTTATGATTTAGATTTAGCTTTGAAGCATGATGTTTTCATAGGAA
>LPNX010882606.1:87478-106949 GCA_001517045.1 Pseudotsuga menziesii
GCGGCTAATAGTTAGCAGAATAATGTAATTTTATTCCTTTCTCATGAGCAAATGCAGTAATTTTAATGGATGAAAAGTATTTAGCATTATCAAAAACTAACGAACTTGGAACCCCAAACCTGGTCATGATATGGTCTTTTAGGAAACTGATGACTTCGTCTTCGTTTATCTTGCACAATGGGATGGCTTCAACCCAGCGAGTGAAATAATCAGTTGCAGTAAGAATATACTTATGTAGTAGGGAGGAATTTGGCTTTATTTCTCCAATGACGTCTATTCCCCATTGCTCGAAAGGCTCTATGATCATTACAGGCTTTAGAGGTGCTGCTGCTCTAGTTTGTCTTCCACCACATCTCTGGCAAGTATCACATTTTCCGACGTGCGCATGTGCATCCCTAAAGAGTGTTGGCCAATAGTAACCGGCCCTAAGGATTTTGTGGGCTGTAGTTTCTCCTGAATAATGTCCGCTGGCCGGACCATCATGCAATTCAGACATTACTTTCTCAGCGTCTTCTTTTTCCAGGCATCTTAGGAGGACCCCATCATAGTTTCTTCTGAATAATATTCCCTCTACGAGTTGGTAGGAAGATGACTTTAGACGCAAAGCTCTTCTTTGTTTGGAACTCCAATGTTCAGGCAACACCCCTGACTGCAGGTAATGTACAAGGTCTCTATACCAAGATTCAGGAGTCATGAATAAAGGACAAACATCCATTACATGCAACTCAGCTTCATCATCCCATGCTTGCTCTTCATCATTACTGCTTCCAGTCATTAGCTTACATAACCCCTGACCTTTCACTATAGTGGCTGGTTTGAATTCCAAGTCATATTCTTGAAGGGCTGTTACCCAGTTGCCCCTTCTTTCTCCCAATTCCTTTTGAATGAGAAGGGATCTTACGGCTGGGTAAGGGACTATTACCTTGGCCCGATTTTTTAGTATATAAGGCCTGAATTGCTTGACTGCCTTAAATACTGCGTATGCCTGTTTTTCAATGGCTGGGTAGTTTAATTCAGCTCCTTGCAGCCCAGTACTCATAAAAGAAATTGGGTATTCATCACCCCCGTCTTCCTTTTGTGTAAGTACGGAAGCCAATGAATCATCGGATGCAAATGTATATATAATAAAATCCTTGTCAAAATCTGGACTTTTCAGAGAGGGCGCATGTGCAACAGCAGTCTTGATTTTACTGAAAGCATTCTTTTCCGCTTCAGTCCACTTAAATTGTGTATTTTGCTTAACCATCTGCTGTAATGGTTTAACAGTCTGGGCAAAATCAGGCACAAACCTACGCACAAAATTTATCGTTCCCATGAAGGATTGCATCCCCTTTTTATTATGAGGCATAGGGATTTGCTCAATAGCCTTAATTCTTTCTGGATCTATGGATATACCCCTCTTCGAAACTATATGCCCCAGTAACTTACCTTCAGTAACCGCGAACACGCACTTCTTATGATTGAGGGAAATACCATATTTCCTGCAGCGTTCAAAGATTTCCTTTAAGTGGAACGCGTGCTCCCCTCTTTTCTTCGAAAAAATCGTGATGTCGTCCAGGTAGACCACCACACTTCGCCCAATCAATCCGCGAAAAGATATGTCCATCGCTCTCTGAAATGTTGCGCTAGCATTAATCAGTCCAAAGGGCATTCTTCTATATGCAAAAGTTCCCCATTTAGTTCTAAATGTCATCTTCAATCGATCTTCTTCGAATACCAATACTTGGTTGTAGCCAGAGAAACCATCTAACAATGAAAACATTTCAGAACCAGAAACCATCTGAAGCAATTGCTCCATGGGAGGTACCGGGTAGTTGTCTTTATCCGAGGCGCGGTTTAAGTTTCTGAAGTCCACGCACAGTCTGATTTCTCCCGACTTTTTCCTGACAGGCACCAGGTTTGACACCCATTCAGAATGCCCGACTTTAAAGATGATCCTGGCGTCTAGCAATTTCTTCACCTCGCTTTGAATAAGCGGCTCCAGCTTGGGGTGCATTTTTCTTAACGACTGTTGATATGGCTTAACGCCAGCTTTAATAGGAATGATATGCTTAATAATACCAGTGTCGTAAGTTTTCAAATCTGCATACGTCTAGGCGAAGACAACCTTGTACTGCTTAAACAGACTGAGAAACTTGTCCCTTTCCGCGGGTGAACAACTTTTACCGAGGTTGACGAACTTGGGATCTGTTTCAGTCCCTAAGTTAATTAGCTCAAACTGTAGAGTTGAGCTGTGTGTCTTCACATTAGCGGGTATTCTAAATTTCTCATTCAAGTCAAACATTTTCTCCAACGTCCTAACTCCTTTGGGAATGAAATTGTTATATTTCATTTCAGCCTGATGTTCCTCATCGTCTATGATAGCCCCTTTAAATACTTCATCGTTTGTCAAGCATTCAATTATCTGCTGATCATCGTCAAATAATCGCAGGCTGGTGATCATGTCCGGTACTGAAGGCCTGAAAAGTAATTCAATAGAGCATTTGTTATTAGTGGGAACTAGCCTGGCAGCTGATGTAGCTAAAAGATCAGCAGCTGCGTTTTTTATGCTTGGGATTGAAATAATGTTAAATGCATGAAAATGTCTAAGCAAATCCCATACCTCGTTTTGGTAAGCTTTCAAGTGAGGGGAGACACAATGTATTTGATTTCTTATTTGTTTCACAACTATTTTTGAGTCCCCAAAAACTTTTAAATTACTAACCTCTAGCTCGATCACTTTCTTGAGTCCCTGCAATAATGCTTCATATTCGGCTGTATTGTTAGTACACTCAAACTCTAATCTACAAGAAAGGAAGTGTTTATTTTTTTTGGATCAATAAGGACGCAGCCGGCCCCTGACCCTTCTAACGTCTTTGAGCCGTCAAAATATAGAGTCCAGAAAACATTATCTACTGAAACTGAATTTACTCCTACAACTAAATCTACTATTTTACAGTCAAGCTCATCAGCCTGAGAAAAACGAAGTAGATCAGGCTGAGTGTCAGATGTGCTGCTCGCTTCTTCCGCTTGATAATTCCCTGGTTCTAGTTCAAGAAAGTAGTTTCCCAATACAGATTCAACTGGTACATTCTTCTCATCCAATTGAGTGATGTTATACTTCATGTAAGGTTCTCTCAGAACTTTGATTTGATTGGGACTTCCTTTGTATGGTAACCAAATATGTGACCAATTTGAAGCGAAATACCCATTTAATTTAGCTAACCAATCCCTACTCAGGACCAGGCCATAAGCATCTGGTATGTCAGCCACTACGATGTTAATAACTTGGCATACTCTGCTATCAGATGCTAGGCGAATTAGGACGTCCTCCATTTCACCAATCACCTTAACGTCTGTCCTATCCAATTACACCACCCTCCACGTGGATGGCTTAGGCTGCCCATTTATTTTCTTGCATACCAATATGGGCATGACATTAATTGACACCCCTGAGTCTACTAGACAATTGTGCACGTTATGATTGAAAACTTCAAATGTCAGGAGGAAAGGTGGATGTTTAGTTTTAGACATACCTCCAGTGCTAGCTTCTCCGATTTCTTCTTCATCCCGGGGCTGATTTTCAGTGGGCAGTTTTTCTTCAGACGTTTCAAGTGCTTTCAACAGTTTTTCTTTCTGTTGAGGTACTTTGCACATTTCGAACAATGGGAGATTTGCTTTCACCTTCTTCAAATCTTCAACAATGTCATATTCAATTTGTGATCTAGTAGGCTGATATTTACCAGCACTCACGTTCTCTTGATTTGACTCAGGTGATGTTCTGTTCTGTCTAGGGTCTTGGCTGGTAATAGTGAATTCCGGTATCTAATCAGCCAAGGCCTTGTCTTGAAACTTTTTCCTGACATTCCTTTGCAGCCTCCTGATCTTTGGGAGTAAAAGACTATCATCACTAACCGTCCCTTTACTTCTAGTTGTCACGTTAGCCTCTCTGACCCCTTTGCGTCCTTGAGTATTTTCCTCTTCAGCATCGAGCACGGAAACAGAACTCCATAATGCCATAGTCTCTTCCTCTTGTTCTTTTGTAGAAGTGGAAGCAGCATTTTCTTTCCTCTCCTCATCATCTTCTTCTGTCAGTCTGGAATCCAACATCTGATTCATGACCAATGTCATTGAATTTATCCATTGCGGACAGTTTTTTTCGGAGTGAGGCTGCTGATGAAAAGTATAGAAATTTTCCATACCTATGTCTCTCAAATTCATGGATGCATTCCTTTGAGGAGGAGGTTGGGCCTGATTGGTGTCTTCTCTTTTCTTATAGTATGGCCTGTAGAACTTTTGTGCTTCTTTTTCTTTCTCTAAATCTATGATCTTGTTAGAGAGCTTTTGCACCATTTTGGCCATACTTCATAGTCTGGTGCTTTCTCCTCTTTGGGCTTAGTAAACAGTAAGGTTTTCCTTTTCTCCCCTGACTGTTCAGGATAATCTTCGATGCTCTCCCTTCCAGCCTCCACCACTTCTGCCTCTTCATAAGTCTCCGTCAAAGTAGGCTTGGTCCTACCTTTTGCAAACATGGCTAAATCAGGACCCAAAGCTGAAGTATAGTATTCAATCAGTACTTTGTCTGAAGGCTTATCTATTTCAGAGAAATTTTTTAGATATGCTGCAAACCTTTGTGTAAAGCTGTGCACCTTTTATTTTTTCTATTTCTTCAATGCACACAGTCCTTTCATGAGGGCAGCGTGAGTTTTTTGGACGGCATACTTACTTCTGAATATTCTCTCGAAAGTATCCCAGTCTGGGATAGAATTGGCGGGAAATCCAAAATACCACGAGGCCGCAGCTCCTTTGAGGGTATGCGGGAATAGTCTACAAACCACATCTTCGTGCTCCCCTGCCCTCAGTCCTTCCAATGCCAAGCAAAAACTCTGTAGATGGTCATCCACCAGGATTTTTTCGTTTGGGTAAAATTTGGGCAGTAGCTTCTCAAAGGCTTGGGGTAGGTCGTGCAAAGGTGGGGTCAGATTTAGAGGTGACCTGGCTTTCCATGCAGGTGGTGGAAGATTAGGTGGGGGTTGATTGGCATTAACACTGGCCATGAGTTGGGGTGGAGAATGCGGAGGTGAACCAACAGGGGTGTGGGGACGTGAACCAGCAGGGGTGCGAACAGGAGAATTGTAAGGAGTGTCTGGACCTACTTGGTTCAAAGGCAATTCAACCTCTTGTAAGGCGGTTTCCACAAGTTCTTCCCAGTCTCCTACCAACACCGAATCTTCACTTAAAGGATGGTCCTTCTTCTTGTACTCTCTTCTAGTCAATTTAGGAATAATTGGCATCCCTCCAATCTTCTTTACATAAGCACGGGTATGTCTTCTTAGATCATTTATGATCTCGTTGCGAAAAGGATATAGATGTTCTCTGTTTTCTTCTTCTGGAAATGGATTACACGGTCCACTACTTTCAGAACTGTAACCAATAGAATGTTCTCTGCAAAACGGGTTTCCTCGGCCAGCCATGCACTGGCGGCCCTCCTTCTAGCGCCAAAATTGTTGAGGCCTGGAAATTCGCAGGCGGCAACAGTAAGGGATTCTCCCCAATCAACGTTCCCAACTAGCCCATTGACTGTTTGAAATAGGGAATCCATCCGGTTTGCGGTCCGGCTACCGTGAGTCAAGTAACAAAAAACAAAGCTTTACTGGTTGCGGCCCGGTCCACCGAGTTTTTGTATTTTAACTTAAGAGATGAAATGCACGTGCCTAACTAAGTGCAAGGTGATTAGACTGCGAGGGGCGGTCACGATGTGATGCGCAGGTTCTTACCTCTCGTCTTAGACCCGCAGGCAACCAAATCATATACAATGAGAAATAAACTAATTGTCTAATCTAACACTAGGGAGCAAGCCATCAATTTTAAGTGAGAAATTCAATTTTTTCACATGCAGTATGAAGGGTTACAGTTAGCTGATACTCCTTTCAGAAACATGAACAATCACAAATATTTAACAACCAGGTAGCCAATTGCTGTATGAATACCATTATTACTCACATGGAAAGATCATGAAAATACCAAAGAACATTCAATAAGAACATAGGTTCAGGAAATTAAACATTCTCATAGTAAATGAAACGCAATTGAAAACGAAATAGTTCCTCTCCAACATCATTCATCGAAACACATTGATACATTCCATTTCACTTTCTCCAATCAGGTAGAATTGCAGTTCCTTTTGTAAAACGAAGTAGTTCCTCTTACAAGCCAACATTTACAATTTTTTCCAGGGGAAAAAGCCCCCTTTCAGTCAGGCTTCCCATTATTTAAACCACAACTGCTGCCTTCTAGGATTCCCTCAGCGTATGATCTTTCAGGACCCTTCACGATTCAGTTTCCTCTCTGGCCGTTACATTTTCCCCATCATTTCCATAGGCATTTACCTTCTGATAGTAACTGCTGAAAATGCCTCGTCGGTGCCTCTGTCATTCGTTTATGTTGTCCTTTTCTTTGCAATACGTTGCTTCAGCAATCTATGGGATTCTCTCTGCATACAACTTTGGTGCATTATCCACTAAATTGAGATGTTAGGCATCTAAAATTTCTAACCATAATGATAAATCCACAAGGGGCTAGCCTGGTTCATCCGGGAGAGAACTCACGGAAAAAATACATCGACGGTCGGGCGGTACTTGGATCGGACGGGAAAAGACTCCTGCATTGGATGGGACAAGGATTTCAGGAGCCGCAATGGCGGAGGAGCATAAGAACCAGGAAAGTGACAACACGGGCGATAAAGGCAACCAGACGCTGGAGAGGAGGGTATTGGGGGCTAGATTGCTCTACCACCTGCAATGACGGATGATGCAAAGGCTGAGCGATGCGGGCGGGAGAAAAGAGCAATGAGTCGGACGTCGGGTGAAACTCTAATCGGGAGCTGACTTTATCCTCCCAGCCGCAACGGCGGGCAATTAGAACCTTAGGAGCAAGCGATCGAGACAAACGAATCGGGCGTCGGACGAAACTCCAATCGGGCGTAAAGTTTGATCAAGGAGCCGCAACAGCGGGTAAGTTGAGGCTCATCATCTTCCGCAAGAGGTCCGATCCACAGCAAAAACCAACAACGTTAAGGATCAATTGTAGCCAAAAACATTTTTTCTTTGCTAAGGCAACATTTTCATGTTCCATGGGTATTAAACAGACCATACGACCCAAACTAAACTGAACAAGGCAAACAAAATAGCGGGTATTCAACTTCAAGACGAACAGATATGTTCGAGGGGTTAAGCCTTTAACAATCAATCCAAGCAAAATGATGAGGAGGGGTCCCAGAGTTTAAGTGAAAAAATAAAATCAAGGAGGAAAAGTTGCGGCAGCAACAACTTCAAAGGGTCGACTCTTATACCCTCTTTCGAAATGATGAATCCTAACAAATGATCTGACTTCACGCAAAATATGCACGTGTGAGGATTTAATCTAACCGAATAGTGCCAGCATCTTTCAAATACCAATCTAAAGTGATAGGGATGACGCATTCTCATGCGAGAATGAGCAGCGAGGTCATCCAAAAATACCTCGATAATTGACTTGAGATCGTGGAAAATCAAGGTCATTGCCCACTGAAATGTAGCTCCGGTGTTTTTAAGGCCGAAAGGCATTTTCTGATATGTAAATGTTCCCCAAGGACAAATAAATGCAGTCTTATGTTGGTCCTCAGGTTTAATCAGTATCTGATTATACTCGAAAAAGATGTCCATGAAGGAGAACACCTCACTACCCGCACACTCATCCAAAATCTGATCAATAAATGGTGTGGGGAAGTTGTCCTTAGGACAGGCACAATTCAAATCGCGGAAATCAGGGCATATGCAGATCGCTCCCTGCTTCTTATCTACCGGAACGGGGTTTGAAACCCACTCCATCAAGGGAACGAGATAGATGAAACCGACTTTCAACAGCTTCTCTATCTCTACCTTAATGGCGGGTGATTTCCTAGGATTCACCGCACGTAAACGCTGTCGAACAAGCTTAGCATTGGGGTAAGTCTTAATCTCGTGTTCAACAATACGAGGGTGAATACCTGGCATCTTGTCATAAGACCAAGAAAAAATATCACGGAATTCCTTGAATATCTCGGTATATTCTAGAATCTCAGCATGGGAACATTCCGCCCCAATATAGACATTCTCTATCATGCCAGGATTGCGAGAGATGTTGATAGGAATCATTGAAGATATTTTCACCGTGTTTTCATCAGCCATCGGACCAGGAGAGCTTAATGGAACCACAGGACTACCAAATCTCTGACTAAGAGCCACCCTAAAATCCTCACGCTCCAAACGGTCAAGCTCTGGAAGAAAGTACGATCTATGATGAAGTTCCTCCCATGGTGGCTCAACTCTTGAAATAGCCTCAATAATTGTTTCATCCGAAGGGAAAACCATATCAAGGTAGTCGTGTGCATGAGAATACTGTACTGCCCATACTGGCAGCACATGAGGGTCCTCCTCCTCTGTCCACGAAGAGGAAGGACTAGGCTCTGCAACACTCTTGAGATTAGCTTGATAAGCTATCATGGCTGCAGGGAATGGCATGCTCGTCTCGACGGGCTCACTTGAAGTACTCGGTGTAGGAAGAATCCAAGGATCTTCCATATGAGTCGTGTGAAAAGACACCGATGTCGTAGATGTCGAAGCCTCATAGAAACTAGATCCTATAATGAGGATCAGTGCAGGACAACTAAAGCTTCCCATGAGGGATGGATACATGCCTACACCCACACTCCCAGTTGCCGGCTGAGACTGGTCAACGATCGGGATCGAAGCTCCCGAAGATGCGGTAACAGACAAATTCTTGAATGTCATTTGATCAATCGTTACGATCTTCCCATTATGTGGAAAGCATACAATGCGGAACAAGGAAGAAGCAACGGCTTGCATACTGTACATCTAGTTCCTACCCAGCAAAAGATTGTAGTCAAGGGGTGCATCAACCACCTCAACCTCTATCGCAAACTTCTTCCCCCCCAAACAGACTTTAAGGGAAGGAAGAATGTCGTGCAGCCTAAAATATCTCCCATCGAACGCAGTTAACATAGTCACTGATTTAGACAGCTCAGGAGAACCTAGACCCTTCCAACAGGCCAAAGACATCACAGAAGCAACAGTGCCCTCGTCAATCACAGTGCGCTTGACGGTCATATTAAGACATTCTGCGTGCACCAAAAGAGACACATAGTAGGGCAAGCAAGGATGGAGTCCTGTGGTTTCAAATTTGATCACAGAGGAAGGATCATCATCGTTCACACCAAGGGAAGAAAGCAACGCCTTCCTTTACGAAGGACAACTCTGAAGCACTTCCAATGCGGACATCACATAAGGAGTATGGCCCAAATCCTCGATAACTGAATAATTTTGGACGGCTCGGGCATTTGGATTATGCCCTGAATGCTTAAGGACTCCCTTAGGAATGTGAGGTGCAGCCTCAGGTTTATCCGTAGGTTTCTTAATGCGCAAAGGGGACCCTGGTGGATCAGGCTCTTTGCCTGGGCTGGGTTGTGATGAACTATAATCTTTCGTATGAGTCACAACTTTCACAACACGGACCATGTTAATGCACCCATGACCACTACCCTCCGGTGGATCATCATCACTAGACTAGTCATGGGACTTTGAGTTCATATTTTGATTATGCGGTAAAGGGTTAGTTAGCACAGTTGGGCCCTGTGCCAAGAATATCAAAGCTTCATCAATGCGAGGGCACAAGTAAGTGAGTTGATCGTCCTTACACAAGTTGCAAGAGAACTTAACCTTACATTTAGCTTGCTTTCCCCCCCCAGCATTTCTACCATTCTTGTCATTATTGTTAGCATTCTCATTCTTATTCCCACCCTTTCGATTATTATTTTTACCCTTTTTTCTATTCCGCCCGGGCTGCTAGTTACCCTTCTGGTCCGACGATTGCACAGAGAGTACACTCGTCATCTGGGCGGGTTGAGACGAAGCCGTAGCTTGTCTCGAAGTAGATTGGTTGATTGACAATTGACTAACTTGTTTTGAAACCGAATCCGCAGGTTTCACACTTGCACAACCCACAATGCCATCGGCATGTGGTCCAGGTTTGACTTTGGGATCGAAATTGGAACGAGGAGCATTGGGAATAATCTCATACAACAAACCGGACTAAGCATAAATCAAGTCCAGTTCTTGTACCCTAAAAATCGCTTGTTACTCATTCTGTACTCAGGATGTGGAAACATCCTTCGCTATATACGGCAATAACGACTAGAGGAACCATTCGAGGAGGAATTCCGGTGGTATAAAAGCTTTAGTTAACCTCTTCCGTCTACACCACTCTTGAATATGATCATAAATATTTGTGGATTTATCTTGCCGAAATGTCGACAAGAGTTCAGTACCAACGTCGTAACGTACTAGTAGCTGGAAGTGATTAATAAAAGTCATCGCAAGGTCGTCAAACAAAGCGAAATCTCCCTTAGGTAACTCTATATGCCACTTTGTGATAGGCCCTGTAAGGGTGCGTTGAAATAGTATCAAACGGATTGAGTCCTGATGTAAGGAATTCGAAGAGCACCATAGGTGAAACGTAGTAACGTGTTCGCTCAGATCCTCTCCCCGTTTTCCCTCGAACTTAGCTATGTCCAAAGGAAGTTTTGTAGGGACAGCCGGCCAAGCCTGGTCATGAGCCACAGGATCGTTCATCAATCTCGATAAGTCAGGAATATTAAGTGTCATGAGGAAAGGGAGCCTAGGATGATGAGGTCGATGGACCGCTCCCTGATTCATATAGGGTTGATTACCACCATGGGCTTGGCCATAGTGTCCTCCTCCCGTATGACCCATATAGGGTGGTGTGGAAGTACCATAGTACGGTGGACCTTGACTAGTAGGAGCTACAAAGCCATAATTAGGAGAGTAAGCAAGTTGTTGATACCCGCTTCCATAAGGTGAAGAACCCTGTCCATACTACGTCCCATAATAGGGTCCATAGGTCATCTCTTGCGATGCCCCATGAGACACTCCGTAGGTAGGAAGATACGCTCCGGAAGTAGGGATATACATACCGGAAGTAGGGATATATGCCCTAGAAGTAGCAACATGACTTCTAGAAGTATGGACATAGCCTCTCGAAGCAAAGGGCAGTATGTAAACCTAAGACACAATCGGTCTAGTAACCGCAGTACGGACTTGACTCGTAGCCATATATCGGCTCGAAGGACCACGTGAATAAGGTGGAGGATGTACATTTGAAGAACTAGGGATCAAGGATGAAGGAATCTAATTAATAATATACGTGCTACCACTTATCGTCACTCGTCTTGGATTTGGTATCCTAATCGGATCGCTAACCCTAGACCTAGGAGGGATATACGATGTAGCTTCCACCACTGGGACGGAAGGTGCAATGTGACTAGTGCTCCCAAACCTCTCCGCATGGTAAGGAATGAGAGTGCCCCCAGGCATCGTGTTAGGCTCAAAGTCAGATTTGACATGAAATGTCAAATCCTGTGTAGGGAAACTAGACATAGCATAACTACCGTAGCTGGTGCTAGCAGGTTCAAAATGAGTGTCAGTGTCCTCCGGCATTCCATACCAGTAACGCGTCAATGGGGAATCATCCCTAGAGTGATTAGGTCTATCATGCATGGCTCCTATCTCATAAATCACAGGACCTAACTCAGCTAAGTCGGGTGAAGGATCATAAGTAGGAGTAAATTCCCCATCATCTACACGAATGGGAGGAGGTGGTTCAAGAATATCCTCTGAATGGTCTCCCATGGTGTGTGAATCAATGTGTGACATAGTCCGCCTGGACTGTCTAGGTCCCTCTCCCAAAGGAGGAGGAGAAGTAGAAGGCGGAATTCCTGCTAAACGATGAGAACGACGAGGAACCACACTCGAATCCACGATGACTCAAAAAATAGCAAAGACTCTCTATTTATGTAAACCCTAGGCCAACTATCATGCACAGAGAAATCACTAATAAAATCTAAAGCCAAATGTAAGCAAACAAGGGATGGATGAATGAGCTCCTGAATGAAGCAGGTATGTCTCGCCTAGGAGAGGCTTGAGACTCCCATACACAACAAGCGGAGGTGCGTAACCAATTATTGTGGCCCTCAGCTTCAACGCGTAAAGCGACTGTGCTTTCCGACCCCAACCTGGCCAGGACACCCGCATAATAACCCCTGCAAAGTAACCCCTCGATATCTTAGGTAAGGCCACTAAGGTCACCTCAATATAATCAATGCTCAGGCGGACAGTCGCAGGCGGGATTGACTGTATGGGCAGGGTAGCAAAGCCCGAAACTCTCAAAAGAGCCCCCAGATACGAATACAATCCTGGAAATATCTCTGGTGCTACTCAGTTATGACTAGGGGTCATCCCAATCAATAACCGCTCACACTGCCTCATGCTTAACTCCCTTTTGAGAGGAGGATCCTGAGAAACACTGGTTATACCAAGTATTTCACACACTCACCTGGACAGACACATACATGTTGTTGTTTAGTGATCTTGGAGAATTGACTTACAATGAACTATTCCGAGATCCTAAAACCTAAGCTTGTTGGTGCACCCTAGAAAAGAAAAGAGTGTAATTCATTTTATTTAGCGTTGATTTTAGTTTGCTTTATTACTCAAAAGAGGGATATGACCATGCAACTAATGGTGTTATGACGCAACATGAAGTAAAATGCACACCTAACAATCAATGCAAATGCATTGTGTCCATGAAAACAGGGTATGCTACTATGTGAAATGCAAAATTCTTCTTCAAATGATGAATGCAAATTTTCCTATATGAAGTCCTAACTAGTACTCCAAAGCAAATCTAGTGCAAGTACAATGCAAAGTGTAGAATGCAATGCATGATGATAAGCAAATGTTTTTGGATTTTTTGAAAATAAAAGAGATGCAAAAAGCAAAAGAATGATTCTACGACCCCTAGACTCTGCAAGCACACCCAAATAGCACTCAAGCAAAGCACTAAGGTAAAAGAACTCTAATGCACTAATCTCAAACAAAAAATCGAAAATGCCATGACAAGAACTTTCTTAAAAAAAAGAATTTAGCCTAAAAAAAAAATCATTTCTGGTCAGAAACAGAGGTCTAAACAGACTCAGGCAGTGTCAAAGGAGACTCAGCAACTAACAGAATTCACCCAGCAACCAATTATCTTCCACAAAAAGGAAAAAAAAAAGGTATACGCGACTGTTCGTAGTAAAGCCGCGTGTATACGCGGAAATTGAAGATAAACCCGCTTGTATACGTGATTGTAAGTCAAAAACTCGTGTACAGGAAGAAAGGTGCATAAAATCAAGGCAAATAGACGGGCTAAGACAAACTTCACACCAATAAGACTCTACCAGGCATACATTGCCCCAGATCCGACACAGAAACAAGAGAGAAAGAGCAATTCAAATTCATTGAATGCCGATAAAACAACCCCCAAAGGACAACTACTAGGAACTCCCCAGCGGAGTCGCCAATTCTGTTACGGAGAGAAATTCCTATGGCTTGGGGTACCACAACAGACAACTTGACTCCAGAAATCAATCCTTTCCAATATGCAATAGAAATTAAATGTCTAACAGTAAAGGATCAGACCTCGTACCTTATTCCGGACGGTTGAAGTAGATCCCCGTTGAGCTTTCCAATCTTCAGCTTGAATTGATATATTACTTCCTCAACACCAAGTAAACAATACAATAATTCTATATATCATGGTGTTAGATCTATTATAGCATATATAATCAATAATGTACAAGCATTTGACATAATCCCATGGATAAAATATTCATTCAAATACACATTATTGGACAAGAAAAGATATTTCTATTAATATAAATCAGAGATTATAAGATACAACCTCTGACGGCACGTCTGCGAACCGGAGAAACTGAATCCCCCACTTGGGCCTCCACCACCTCAATCCTCCATCTCTCGATAGCAAGCTCACAAGCAAAAGGAAAGCTTAGGAAGAACACACTAGTGCTCCAAGGGACAAAGGGATGCAGACTCAAGAATAAGTTCCGTCAACAATGGACTAGAGTTTCTTTGCTCTCAATTCTCTCTTCTTGCCTTCAATGTACCAAGGGGTTCCTTATATAGCTTTCAAAGGGATAATGAAAGGTCGAATCCGAGCGATCTCAAGGCATAGGGAAGGCCAGGAGTCATATGAGTTGGATCCATGTCAAGGAAAACTCCAAAAGGATTTGGATTATGCACACATCCCGATGTACGTGGTTTTAGTGGTCAAACCCGCGTATATACGCGCTTATAGGTTTAAAATTCATGTGTATCATTTTTCATGTGTTTTTAGGGATGATCAAGGAAACATCAAAGGACAAAAAATGGTCCATGGGGTCTAAGGAGTCTGCAGCGGGACAGGGGAAGGCCATACAAAGTGTGATTCACCTAGGGTGGTGAAATCAGCTATAACACCCTCGGAGTAAAATGATAGGTGACTAGGGTTTTTTTTCTTTTAAGTCACCAATGCATGGATGAGAGCATACCACGTGCCCTACAAATATTTCAACCACGCAAGGGTCTTGTGTATAGTCAATCTGCGTTCCAATTATCAATTTATTATTGCAATGATCAATAAACAAACGATGTAATCGACTATGGAATGTGTATATATATATTCACTAATGAAAACATAAACTGTATCATTGTAATCGACCGTATCGAGGTTTGGGATAATTGTTAACAATGTTTCTATGTCATTGACCTTAGAATAAACATTTCTAAATAACAATTTGTATGTTCACTTTGCAAAATGACTTTAAAAAATTTACATATTATTTGAAGCTCAAACTATACTATTTGCAATCAATGGTTTAAGGTTAGTTAGAATTTCTATTAACTAATAAATGTCATTTGACTATAGAGTAAAGGTGTTTTAAACCATGTCAAATAAACAATCACAAGGCTCGACCTTAATATAAACTTGTACAAATAATGTTTTGTATGCTCAACTACCAATGACAATAATAATGAATCTTATCATTATTTACAAGGTCAATTGTGCTTACTGGGTTCTAACATAGTATAGGAATCTTTGTTATAATGTTTCATTGATATAGACCTTAGATTAGAAGTTTTAGGTAGAAAAATCTACCATAGTAGTTATTATAAACTACAACTTATTATAAGTGAGGCAACATGATAATAGTAATTTTACTATTGTGTAAACCATGCACAAGGTTTATAAATTATAGGAATAACACTGATAATGTATTTACCTATGATTTAAATTTTATAAAAGTGGTGGTAGGTAGTATTCCATCTTAAGATGATGTATCTAGTTACAAGAACCAAACTTATAACGTCATGGAAATTTCCAGGTAGTAAGATCTCTACAGGATGCAAGTAACAATTAGATCGGTACATTATAAAATAATGTGGTATTGTATGTTGTTACAATAATACATGCAGCAAGGAGATAATTTAAGTACTAAAGTTTATAACTTGATGTTTAGCATATGTACATACACACATCAGGTTAATAATTTCTGTGGCTAGTAAGTTAGAGACACAATAGAAACATGCACTCTATTGGAAATCCTTACCTTCAAGATTGATAGAAGTACTTTCATGAATAAAAGACAGTACATTTAAACATAATATTAGCGATATAAGAATGTTAAATTAGAAGTAATTGTATGACAAAGAACTTGAGCTCTAAGCTCACAATAGGTATCTTTTTGTTTAGCTAAGTATGATAAAGTTAACAATCTTTATGACTAAGCATTGAATACTGTCTTAGAAACAAAAACTATGGAAGACAATTACTTTACCTCATCGGGGTTTGCTTTTAAATAAGCAGTTTAATTACTATCATATTAACATGCAACAGAAATACTTATTGCTACCTTATAAACTCCTACTTGATCGATCATTACTTGTTGAACCTGTAAGAACCAGCAATCCATCTGCGTTAGCATAATGCTAAGTAAGCCCAAGTTTTCAAACATAGATTTCACCTACTTGCCAAAAAGTAAAAGTATTAGTAAAGCTAAAAGAAATCTGGATGCAGGTCATTCTTATATACCTTATGAAAATGAAAGTTGTATTAGTTATTGTATTATGAAACTAATTAATATTAAATGTTAAACTGTTTCATTTTCTGCTAACTGCAAGCAGTTAGTAAACTGCGTATTCAGACATTTTATGTTATCTTAAAAATTTTAAATTTTTATGAAATTTTGGGGTTATGACATGTAAACTGCTTTTTGATACAGGTATTTTCAGCATTTGGGTTCATTCATAAGATTGCTACTTTTGAGAAGACTGCAGGTTTTCAGGTTTGGAACTAAAACAATGCAGTGTGACTGTAAAAATTGTGATGTTTATGTTGCAAGCATTAGTATGCTACAGATACAACAATGATGTTTATTTCTAGAAAATTATTTATATAAAATACTTTTGTGGTCAGGATCTGGTGCAGTTTAGTGATGTAGACATTGTTGCTTCTGCAATAATTGCCTTGGATGGATGAAGCATACCAAGGTGATTGCGTATTTCTTCTATGCATATCAAGTGAAATGTGTATATTCAACTGTAGCAGTGAATTTAGAATTTGAGGATGCTGCCATGGAGACGAAAGCATTCTTGACATTAATTTCTGACTGACATTTTCTATGTTCTGTGCTTGGAATTTAGATATTTGCTTCTAGAACATGTAGCATCATGCCACCTGCGGATATCATTTTCCGTACACACTGACTTAAATGTCAAATTTCAAAGTCATCGGAGAAGGTAAGATGAATATTGTTTATATGGATGTATATTTAAAGTTTCAGTTAACTATATGGAATTAACTTTTATATATGGAGCAATGAATAGGGAAGGATTTGAAAATTTAAATGTATCTTATGATCTAAGTCACCTGACATGAGGACATGGGGCAGGGGGAAAATATCACCAGAAGTACTCTAAATTCCTAAGGGATGCCACTTCTCACTGCTTGTTAAATGAAGATAAATTTTACAATTTAGAAACCATTTAAAGGTTTAGTGAACCAATTCTGTTAAGATATTTTTAACTTGTCCAAGCAATGTGATCCTGCAGGCTCTCCTTTAGATTGAATATATCTACAATGTGCATGGCCACTGCTCTACCAGGGTTTTCCCTTCAATAAGTGTTTTGCTTAGTTGGGGGTTTTACAGATGATTCTTGCTCACATCATTGAGAGGTCAAAACCATTCTGCTCATATTGCCATCATTTCACTCGAAGTCTATCGTCTTTATAATTTTGTTTAAATATATTGTGAGGTGTAAATTTCTTGATTTTAATAGTGGATTCCTTTAAAGGCCCAACACTCCTATATTTTATTTTCCTTTTGTAAGTACATTCAAGTAGATCCAAACCTACTTAGCCCCTTATTTGTAGTAGAGGAACACCCTATTGGATACCTTGGCGTTTGATGCTTTAACTTTACTGTTTCACCCACCTTAATGATCCACATCTGCTACAAAAATTCCAATGAATTTAAGATTATGGAGGAATGAAATAATGGCTTATTGTTTTGTGTTAGATATTAGCTCAGTTGATGAACTTATGCTCTATTTTATCCCTTAGAACACATATCAACCTTAAAATTCCTACCACAAATCCATATCACTGTCAAATTCCTTTCCAAAAAAGTGATATCACTTTCATTTCTTATTGTTGTCCATCCCCTTTTGCAAGTATGAAAAGTAATATGTTTGTTCTTTAAATGAAAACACTAAGATGTTGGTCCATACTGTTGTTATATTAGATAAATCTTTTCTTATTGTTGCCACATGGAAACTATTGTAATAATGCAGATTTGTAAGTAATGGTTCAAGTACTCCATTAAGGTATCAAGTTCTTGTCTCAATACTCTGTTATGTGCATTGGTTGACCCCATATCTAACACCATCCATAAAATGTAGATATATTGGTGTATATTTTATCTATTTTGGTTCCCAAAGTCTTCTAACATGATTGGTTCTTACAAAAAGGTAACAGATCCAAGAACATTTTGGAATTAATATAGTGGTTTAGAAACATTATTTTAGTTTAGAAACATTATCTTGTTTTTTGTATATAGGGGAAGCATTGTTCTATTTACATCTTTAAGAGAATGGCCCCAATACATTCAGTCCATATGGTTATATTGTTATCCATCCTTACATAGATTTGAAAGTGTGGCTTTGTGCTCTTATCTTATATACATTTTGGGTCATTGAAGGAATATTATATAAAGGTTAACAGTCTAAAGTAATCTCTCATTTTTGTCATCAACTGTAAGACTATTTGGTGGTCTAAATAGTAATCTAAATATTGTTTTTTTCTTAGATTTGAGGAATCTACATTCTATATTCTCAATACCTCTTATTCATTGATTCATTCTACTATAGTGCTTTGCAAGTGTTGAGATGATATAAGGATGAAGTTACATAGGGTATTTTAGACGGGTTGTTCACCTTTTAGGATAGTATATGGAAATTATCCTTGACAAGTGACATCATTGGTATTTGTTCCTTTAAATGTCTATGCCTTTATTGATTGAACAATTTTTAGAAGGGATGGTAGAATTATTTAAGACTTTCCATGGGTATCCTTATCTTTCCAAAGGATATTTTGAGCACTATGTGACCTTTAACATGGTTAGGTGAAGATACCCAGGGTTTGGATCCCAAAGGACGATGCTAGACATCCATGGACATGAAAAAAAACTCAAACCACCACGTGGGACCTCTAAGTGGAGATGTAGGTTCCATTATAAGCCTTTTTATGATATGAGTCTTTAAACCTAGACATGGTTGAGGGAGGAAATATATGTCTCATCCCCCAAAGGAATATTTTAAACATCCAACTTTAAAAATCATACATTGAGGTCTGGATAAATTTTCTCTAGCTTGTTACTGACACCCTGTTCTTGAACCTCTGAAGCTGTGGTAACCAAGTAGGTCATGTCTATGTGTATCCTAAGTCACCATGTTTACCGGATTTCATTGATGAAATTCAAAATTTAGTGCATTTGACAAGCAGTGGTATAAATTTGGTGATGTTCGACTAGTTATTCACCTTTAAACCTAGCTTCCATTTAATAATTAATCTTTTGGAATGTGCCATCTATTTGCATATGATGTCTCTCTGTTTACACATGCAACGATGGATTGTGCTGTCCATTTTCACATGCAACTGTCCAATATACCCTCTGTCTATCATATAGATGCAAATGTGTAATGTGTCCTCCATCTATTATGTGGATGCCAGATATCCATACTATCTATTGTATGGACTCTCTACCAGTTAATAGTAAAGAAAACAATAGTCTGTTGTCTCTTAATACCTCTACCATTGTATGGATGGAGAAGACATTAAGTAAATTGGGATTTGTGAATACCTTGGGTTCTAGTTAAACTCACTACGATTTAACTGTTACAGGAAAAATTAACTGCATATTATTTATATTATATAAATATAATATCCCTTACGTAAGTTATCTATGTTAATATAAATTTATATATTTGTAAATGAATATAGA
>LPNX010882606.1:107935-261458 GCA_001517045.1 Pseudotsuga menziesii
CCATTTTAAGTTTAAATTTTGAACTTAATGACAAATTTTATCCACTATATTTGGCATGGTGATATTTTTTGGATTTTCATAGTTGCTGGGTTTGAACATGAACATGAACTGGGTGACTATGTGTGTATCCTTTCCTCAACTTTTGCATTATCAGTCTTTCTTTTAACTTGACAATTTATGCATCAAATGCTACAAGTCTTGCCTGCAATTTATCAAAATGTCATGATATCTTTGAACAGAGTTGGTGAGTTGAACATTGAGCAATGAAACTTGTGAATCACATGCCATGAACATTTATCCATGACTCTCTATTAGTTGATATTGGCTTGTAAGAATGGTTGGTAAGGTGTTCAGTATAGCTGCAAAATGTTTTCAATTACTATTATTTTGAGGCCAGGTATCTCCTACAAAATTTTCTCTTGCTGATTTGAGGCTGCACTGGATTTAGTTAGTTTATCTAGGTGATCTCTAACTTGAAGAATTGCTTTAAATGCAGGTTAGAGGTGTGAATCCTTTATAACTTTCTGAAATGGAAAATTTGTTAAACAACCTTTGGATAATTGTTTCTCTAGGACTTGTGAGTACAGTTCTGTGTATGTATTTTTACAATATCTTGTCTCTGACTAATAGATTGACTACATGAAAAAATAATCTCTTGCAGGATCCCAATCCTAACAATTTAGTTGCAAGTATCACATTTTATTAAGAGGCTACCAAAGGCACACTTTTCTTGGTACACAACTAACTACTCGGTACAATTATTTTCATTTTTCATTTCTTTAGTTTGCCCAAGAAATACTGTTCTTATGCCATGTATTTTGATGCATCAGATTAGAGTTGAAACATACCCATATGATAGAACATAATTGGGGATGACTATTGCATCATTTGATCCCCTGATGACATTTGAGTAAGTTATCTGTCTACTTACTCTTATTTTTATTTTTACTGAAGGAAAATGTACTTACTGTTATTTTATCTTTACATTTGAGTAAGCTATCAAAACACAATTGTGGATGACTGTTGCATCATCTGATCCCATGATGACATTCAAATAAGCTATCTATCTACTTACTCTTATTTTTATTTTTACTAAAAGAAAATGTACTTACTGTTATTTTATTTTTACATTCAATTGTAGGTTTAAGGAATTCATAAAGGAGCAGCTTGTCAACAACTGCTCCTTTGAAACAACTTCATGATCAAGTTATTCTCCTTTTAAATGAATTAATATCAGATTGACTTTCCATGGCTGACATGGCATACCAATACCCTCTTTGTACTCCTATATGCAGGACCCAGGTTGTATTGAAATTCAAACTCAAGCCTTTATTAGACAGAAGGTTTGCTACTGCATTTATTTCTTTATAAACATGGATAAATGACACATTTCGAAAGGAATATTCCACTTGTTTTAACTGAGCTTAGATTGGGAGGTAAAATAGGTAGGTTGTTATCCCTCTTAAACCTAACAGTCATCCAATTAATATAACATTTTACATTGAATTTGAGCTGTCCAAAAAGGCCATATCTTGCAATTTTTTCAGTTTCTTCCTAGCCTACTAAAATGATAGTGCTATCACCTAACTTTTTTTTCTCATTCTCAGGTATTCCGGTTTTGCCATTCCAAATGTCATAAGATTTTCAAAATGAAATGTAACCCTCGAAAGGTGAAGTGGACTAAAGCATAAAGAAAGCTACATGGAAAAGAACTTACTAAGGTATATTTTGTGTGCTCATGAGACATCTTGACATGTTTGCCCATGTTTTCCCATGTTGTGCCACAATTTTCATCCAAACTTGCAATATAGATGATTACTTATTTGGGTCTATCTCTTTGCATTTAGATAGTGCCAGAACAAACTTCGAAATTAGTCAATTTTTGTAACAATAGTAATTTTTTTAACAATTTTGAAGAATGCAAGGAAAACCATTTCATTTTTTGTGCCATACCAAATGCTTAAGGCCATGTTTGGATGTGGATGGAGTTAATTTGATGACATTAATAGATATTCAAAATTTTCAGTTAATACCATTGCGTTGAAACAAACATGACACAATGCTCGAGTTTGAGAGAAGAAGAAACACGCCTGAGAGATATGATTGAAATGTTCAAAATACTTTTAAGGCCATCAAGAAGATTGAGGAAGTTCGTGTTAGCAGGGAGGCTAAAGTATGGGAGAACATGTTTGTATGATCATTCTCTTCAACTTTCCTTGTAAAAGAGTCCAGAGATAGTAATTGAAAATTAGCTAATCGGTTATCTTCTAGATAACCATATTTTATGTTAACTTCTACTCTCCCATTAAATGAAGGACTCAATCTCATGATGGCATTACAAGGATAGTGTATGTATTGTCATCGGTGAAGTTGGATCTAAAGAGAATTGGGGCCAAATGACTAGAACAAGACAAAGGATTATGGAAGAGCATATTTTTAAGTCCTCAGTTTCACTCTAAATCATGGCCATCGATTTTTTTTTCATTTTTTCCCATATGTGGTTGCGGACATTTTTCCCATATGTGATTGCAAATTCGCAACTTTGAAGCAAAGATGGTGGAGGACAAAGCAAGGATTGTCCTATGTGAGGTCATGTAAAGGCATGCCAAATATATTTTAGTAGTGGACAACAATGGATACAATGCAATCAAGTGATATAGCGTTCTTAATTGTATTCATTAAAGACCAATGTGTATATACTACACAATGATCGTTATAATATTATTTTTCTTATATTGTTGTGACAATGCATAAAAGTTCTTTTCTATCAACAACGATTCTCTCTAATCCCAAGCTTCACAACCCAAAATTGAAATCATTTGGTGAATCAAATGACAATCAATTTTTTCATTAAGAGTTTGTGTTGCCATAAGGATTTATTATGTAACATTTGTAATAGTGCATTGTTTTAGGGTTTTCTATTTGCCATGATTATTTCTTTCAAAATTGAGTTTGTTGAAACTCTCACATATTTTCAAATGGTTTTCACTATATTGGGTGGTTGTAATATGTGTCCTAAGCTTGTAATAAAAAAGAATTTGGTGAGTATAGGAATTGAATTGCCCCTTCAAGAGGGGATGTTTGATTGGTGCGTTATTTGAGTGCTAATTGGTTATTTTGGATTGGTTATCATTGAAAAGATTTGTTTGTGTAGAATTTGATGAATTAACATACAAAAATAATGATTATCAAGTTACTATAGATACATAATGGCTTACCTTGTAATAGTCCTTCAAGTCTTTCAAATGCATTTATTTAGTGCAAAAATGTCTTGAATGACTAGTACAGGGTACGCCATTATGGATCTATAGCAACTTGATAATCATTACTTTGTATGCTTGAATAATGAAAAAATTGTTTGAATATCATCATTATCAAGCAATAAAAACTTCTTAAAAAGGTGCTAGCTCAATGGTAGAGCACCTGCCTAATTATAGGCAAGAGGTTGGTGGTTCGATTTCTCCATACCCTATCATAAATTTGTGACTACAAAAACAACTAAATTCACATATATACAACTATTAGTAGCTAATTTACAGTATCTAGTAATATTTAGCTTAGTCATTAATATGTTATCATCTAGTATTTTATTTAGTCATATATTTGGTCATTAATTGCTGCAATCAGTGACTAAATCAATGACTAAATCCGTGACTAAATCCATGACTAACTCAATGACTAAATCATTGACTATCAATGACTAAACCAATGACTAAACCAATGTCTAATAAGTCAAGTTGTTAATGGCTAAGTGAAATATGACTAGCTATAAGATAGTTGAAATTAGCTACTATTAGTCGTCGACTCAAAAATAGTCGTTTATAGCCTGATTTTAGTCATTTTTTTAGTCATTAATTTCTCATTTTGTACTAGTGTATTGTTTACCAATCATGTAGTGCAGATTGGACATTACCAAAATATCCAATGGAGTTTCACCTGAAACCCATTTCCAATACATGGGATCCTTTCCATGAAGTTTGGATCCTGCAGACCATAACACATGGTCTTCCTGCAATGTGTATTCCTGACACACTTATCAAGTATCCAAAAAATCAACATCATTTAACAATACAATTCAAATATGATTTTTCCATAACCAATCAATGGAACTAACAATTAAATTCAATATGCATTTGCAACTCTGTCTACTATAGAAATGGATTTGCTTAGCAATGAGGCTATCCTCATATTGTTTGTCTCTTGTAAGTGGCACCACTCTTCCCATTATAATTTTATTCTTACTATCATAACATGAAAATCCACTTACAACATGTCCTCCTGACACAATTCTATGCAAGCCAAAGGTGATTAGTAATTATAAGAAAATTCTCAAATCTGAAATCTACAAGTTCAAATTGACAATCCGTTCTGCACGTAAACTATTTTTACAACCATGAGCCTCTTCTCATGAGGTTTGTCTCTTTCACATGGTAGATTCCAGCCTTTGTCATGGACTTACCCACATTTCCATGCCCAAAAATATCTACCTGAAATCTGAAATTCAATAAGCCAAACACTTTGTAAGTCTTTATGCATATAATATTTCATTGTTGCAACAATCACTGAAGCATTTTCAGAATTATAACACTCCAGAATTCAAACACTTCTAGCTGTTAACATATCAATATCACCAAAACTCATTTACTTTATGTGAATCATTATCATACAAAAATTGCAAGGTACATTCACATCATTTATACAATTTAAATGAAACTTTTAGATACTCATTATTTCACAGTCATATCATTTATACAACTTTTCCCTCCCACAGAGCATTCTGGAAACCCATCGATCATGACTACCCTCTTCATCCAATTACTATTTTGCATTCATAATAGCCCATGAAATGATCCTAGAATTATCATCAATTCATCATTTCATTCATTATTTAGTTTGCAATAACACACGCACCATCCCTATGCATTCATGCAATGCATCACAACATGCGCACCCACACTTATGCATGCACATTTACAACATTTACTCAAATTTTTCATATGCATTCACTCAGTGCATAACTACAAGATTTATAAAATCTCTTAATGCATACCCACTCAATCATTACCTTGTATTGATTCATGAATGCAATGCATTCAAACATATTATGGCCTAACCATGACTACCTCATATAGGATGCATTACTAGAATCAAGACCACCAGTCCTCACTTGTTTTGGTTATTAAGCTCATAACAAACATACACAGGGCATGATATATTTTTATATGAATGTAGTCTAAATTTCTAAACAGCCACATGGTATGAGACCTCCTACCTTCACCACTCCATGCTCCACCACACTATGGCAGTATGTCATTCACATGAATGCATTTCAATCCTAAATGCATACCATTCTATGATTATAAATATGGTTCAATGTATTTTTACCCAATCCCCTTTCAACACTTATGCAATCATCATAATTAAACCATTACCTGCATGGCTCCCATTTACACCCTTGATGTTACCAGTTTAGTTGGTCTCTTACAGAATATTGCAGAATTTTTCCACCAACTTCTTGATCACGGATTTGTTGCCTTATCCTTTTCTTCATAAGTTTGCTGGTCACAGGAAACAACATCATCAACATCTTCAGCCATGATCCTGTTGTCGTTGTTCTTACCGCCAATTCCTTCACCAATACTGATTATCAACCACAATATTTACCATTAGGGGTTCATTACATATGTAAAATCCCACTACTTTTACCAATATGTAATATCATATGCATGTAAAAACATATTCTCATGCATTGTGCATTGTTTATGAATATGCCAACTAGTACATATTCATGCCATCCATCTAATCTCTGCATTTTCAGCATTCTCATGCCATAACTTTATGTACACAAATCTTATAAAATATAAATATAGTTAGCAAGACAGGGTTTAAGGAATTTTCCCTTTCAAAGCTCTCATCCTTGGATGAAATTCTTCTTCCACATAATAGCTGGTTCGATTTCATGGTCTCTTGCAAGCGCATAAGGAATCATTAGCTATGATTTTCTCACCAAACAACAATTCAATACATACAATTATGCATAATATTCCTACATGCTACTTCTAGGCATGCAATTCTAGGAATTGTCCATATTGATTGCAATAATGGTTTTTGTCAAAACAACCACTCGCACTTTTCTGCTCTAAATATTTATGATATATGTAAACCTCATTCAAAATTTGGTGATTCTCCACTGTTCTATGCTGGTTAATATTTCCAATTCCTATCCACATGCTCCATTCTGAATTCGGGTGTGAAAATTACACTACTTCTAAAATGACATTTTAAACCAAATTTCTACACTTTTACACAACTGTATTCTGGTCTAGAATGCCAACTTCAGCCACATGCAGAAGCAAATCTAGGAAGATTCAGGAAAACGTTTCTATCGGGAAAATTTAGTCCATACAACAAGGAAAACTCAGAAACTTGCGAATATCGTTTCCGATGCACCATTCATCTTTTATGAATTTTTGGGTTTGACTACTTTTCACTTTTAACATTTTTCCAAAATTTCTAATTTTGGGCCAAAAATGGCTATTTCCTAAATGGTGCAATTTTGGAAAATCTTTGTCTAACGGAATATGTTTGGTTTAATGAGAATATGAAATGTTGAGTTCAGTAAATTGCTTGAATTATTTATCTAAGTTCTCTTTCATTCGTTGTTGCACCGACTTCTTTATTTTCCATCCGCCGCAGTCGGCTCGATTATTTTTCTTTCGCCCACCGGCGTTGCGGCTCAAATTTCATTTTCCAATTGCTGCTATGGCTCGGTCTTCTTTTTCCATCTGCCGCGGTGGTCTCAACTTCATCTTCTTCCCACCGCTGCAGCTCTATCTTCCCTTTGTTTCCACCGCCGCGACTCCAAACTCTTTTGCTTGCCACCATCAAGCCAACACTTGGACGAATTTTGGCCTTTCTTTTGCGTCAACAAAAACTTCCTTCTTTAGTCGCCATCGCAGCTCAATCCTCTGTTTTCCACCGCCGCTGTGCATCGGCTCTTCTTAGACGACATTGCGGCTCGAACCTCAAGTTCTTACTGCCACTGCAGAAGAACCTCGATCTTTCATCTGCCCAAGCCGTCCGCCGTGTCGGTAGAAAGGAGGAAACACCGCCACTGTTGCAGCTCCCTTCGGACAATGCGGCCACTGAATCAGATCGATTCTAGTAAAGGCATCCGACGTATCAGATGGACTTGGCCAAAGTCATCTGATTTTTTCATACTAAGAGAATTCTTTCTTTTTTGAATTTTTCTTTGCCAATTGTTGTGCTTAACAGAGGTTGCCCCACCTATGTTAATTACCTTTTCTGGCCCATAGAGGCCCACTGCTGTAATCTAATGCTCTGATACCACTCTGTCACGTCCCCTCCCGTCAATCCGATGCAAGGGAGGAAACATGACCAATCATATCGAATTTATTTGTCAATCTCAGCCCCATTCATTAGTAAGAAATTCATGGATAAATAAAATCTTATGCGTGAAGATCATTCTTAATAAACACGATGGAATTACACAATACCCACACACCATTTCATCATGCATCCCACATATAAACAACAATTATTAATTAAAACATTGCAGACCATAGGACTAACCTAACGCGATCCACAAAAAATGCTTATCTGGAAATGTAGTGCATAATCACACTCAATATAAACACAACATAATAAACATAATAACACACATGCAGAAGAGAGTACATCATCCTATTTCTTCCAGGAAGAATAATGAAACAACCATACAATAATCAATCCCATTCTTATGCTATGCACAGGCTTCATGTCAACTAGCTTAAGATAATCATATCATTCAATTAACATGAATAATTAAACATGCAGAACACAACACAAAATGATCACAATTTAAACCACAGAGAATACTTATCTTTAAGATGAAATTGTCCAACAAATGGCTATGTGAGAGCAACGTTCCACCCAACCATAGATCTCTGTCCAAACTATATTCTTTCACCTAAGAGATCATCCTCGAGCTGGGATGTGTATCCACTAAGGAGGAACTAAATGGGCTCACTCAACCAGTCATGCTAAGCCAACAAACAGTTGGGTTTATCAAGCATGCAATAAAAAAGGAGGAGGATGCTAAGCCAATGAGCTCAACGACAGAGCTACAGACATCTCAATCTAAATTCAAGCAATCCAATCCTCTGTTCCAACATTCACACTTGGATTTCTCACAATTCTGCCATCAAATAACTCATCCCGTCACTGAATTTATGCACTATAAAAACTGGGTTTTCCAATGGATTTCGGGGTATCTAATACTCTCAATTTCTCCGCAAGGTTCATATCTATGGATCCCCCATTGGATTTCACTATCAAATACCAATTCTGGGCATTTTTGGCTCTTCAAAACGTGGGTTCTTGCAAAGTTGCGATTTCTGGTTTTCTACTCACTACTGGGAATGTGTAATGAATGGAAACTCTAGCTAGGATCTTCCACAATGGAATGGAAATGAGGAAAAAATGAATTTCCATGAGGTAGAGTGACTTGTGGGTCAAGAAAACAGAGCCCATTCCCTGCCATACGAATTTTTGGGCTTCCCTTGCTCCATTGAATCCATGGACTGATTTCTTCAACAACTTTCTTACACAGAAATAAATGCCAACAAAGAAAGTCAAATGGTTTCTCAAAATGACATTTGGAAACCTATGGTTCAATCCCACAACCCCATCACCACTCCTTCGTGGATACACATGGCCCCTTCTCATTAGTTGATTCCATAGCCAGTTTTGGTATTTTCTTGCATGATGTTTATTTACATCATTTTTACAATGTTCCATGGCTTAGTAGCACATGGGTAACATAATATCTAATACTTTCCTTTTAACTAAACATATGAGCATCCCTAGCGGGGCCTTGGTATTGAGCTCCACGCTAGGAAAACATACATCACATGTATACAATATTTATATTAAAAGTTAATATATCCTAAGGGTCAAAATAGGGTATTACAATCCCCTCCCCCTTAGAATAACACCGTCCTCAATGTTCCAATACTTAGGAATACATATACAATTTACACGTCCAATTTTTTTTTATAAATTTTGCAGATCTGCCCTGCGTTCTATCATTTACTTTGAACTTTCAGAACCAAGTCCTTTGGCTTCCACAAGCTTCTCCTGTTGGTCCTTATCTTTCAACTCATCCACAGATCTGAAAACTTTATTGATGCCACCCTCTTGATGTTCCCTTGTTGGGCAGTTCTGGAGGCAATGATGTCCTCCACATTTCCAACATTTCATTGGATGCTTCATCTTTACCTGCTCAATTTTCTTTGAGTCTTCATGCTTGAAACATTTCTTAATGGACCGATTAGACGAACTCCTCATCATTGATCCACTTTCATTTCCCTTACTGATTGCTCCCATAATGGTTTTTACCTCTGTTTGCAGACAAATAGAGTTCTACAAAACCTTGTGGTTCGACTCATTTTTCCTCTTCTGTATCTTAAGCAATGTTATCAGAATCGAACCGATGGCCGAACCGTCTAACCTCGGGAACCGGAGCCGGACAAAAACCGGGAAACAAATCGGATCAAAAAACCGGTTGAGCAAAAATACATAAAACATTATTATTTTCAAAAAATACATATATAACCATGTGCATCCATGTGAATTCAAACCATTATACAAAAATATGCAAACTTTCTCATGTATATAGCAAGTAAGAGCGTATAAAACCAAAATAGTATCGACTGCAAATACATATCTAAATAATAGTACATCAACAAAGAGGTTATAAATGGACTCTAAAGTAAAAATATAAGCATCTGACTGCAGTATAGACACTAGAATCTACAATCTAATGATTCTAATCATATATTAGAATTATCTGAGTCCTCATGCTCAGACTCAGAGTCATTATCTACATCCTCAACATGAGCATGGCTTGACTCCCCTAGGCCTGAAAGGTACTTGTCTAACTGCAACATAAATGTTCACATCCTCTTGTTGTAGAAGAGGGACCAAGTCCATCCACAATTAAATTTGTTTGATATGGAGGGTGGGAGCCTCCTTTTATAACATTAGAAGGGTCCTGGGTCAATTAAACAACTCACATGTGGACCCTATTTTTTATTTTATTGAAGAATTTGAAATTATCTTTTTCAGGGATTCCTTGGCGTTTTTGTACAGAACCAACCAGTTTTGTACTGAACCGGTTGGTTTGGAGAAAACCAGGTGGTTTTCTATGGATCCGGAGGGTTTAGCGTTGAAACCGACCAATTTCGTATGGAACCAGCAAAAAACAGTTTGAGAGCATGATTTGACAAGGTGAAGCTTGTAAATCGGTCCAACCAGGGGTTTTTTTCAAAACCGGTTGGGTTCTAATAACATTGATCTTGAGCATCTCTCCATTATTTTCTTGGGTCTTGAAAATTGTTTGAAGGAGACTTCTACCCAAGTCCAATAGCCTTTGGTCTGCTTCCATGGTTAATGTACACAACTAGCTTTCACTTTTCTTACCTATGAAATGCATCATTGTGATTCTGTTAGGCCAAGCATAATATAAACATTAAAATCGGTCAATCAATTGCCCAATTGACATGGGTAGTCCAAGTTTTAACAATGAGAATTTCATACTTTTCATGCTTTCCCAACAGGAACATGAGCTCATTCATGCCATTCTTTAATAGGAATTAACTACTTCAGCATTCACAATTTATTTCAAGCAAATAAACATACTCCACTTTCAGCCATACATGCATTCAACAATTTTGTGTTTTTATAAATGCATTAATAAAAAAAAGGAAAGAGAGGGAAGTGTTATCCAACTTTTTGTACCATAGTTGGGTTACCTGAGGATTCGCCGATTGACAGACTTGTTCAAAGTCTGATTCCAGTGTATCAGTTGATCCGTTTGCATGTCTAGCCAACATTGGCTAGCCAACTTTTTATTTGAATAATTTTGACCATGGCCCCATGGGGTTTGTAATAAAATGTGCTAGTAGGATATTTTTGAGTGGTTCGGTCTCCTGAGACGTAGAATCTCAAATAGGGTATTTCAGGGAGTTTTTTTCCCTTGACAATTATGCTTTGCCTTTAGCCGACTATAATTGACGAGGTTTTATCCTGCTTCCTACAAAGATGGAATGCCCGATGTTGAATTTTGGGCCTTGGTGGGTTATTAGAGCCCAACTGAGTGTTATAAGCCTACTAGACATTATTTAGATAGATCATGGTCATGTCCTAAGTCATCTGAACACATAAAAAAATTTGAAATTTTTTTTTTCGAACAGTGAAAAATTATTTTTGAATCTTTTAATTTTAATTACTTTTCCTAAGTTTTTTGGGTTAATTTTTCCATAAATTAAATGGAAAAAACCCGTTCGTGATCCGGACTCCGAATTTAGTGATTGATGGCTCTAACCTTAAGCCAAAAATCATTCTTGATCAGCCAGCCAGTCAAAACCAGCTTTCAGATCAGCAATCGGACACATAATGCCTTTTTACTCAAAAAAGTCAGTTTTGAGTTAAAAAATGATTTTTAGTAAAAAAAAGATTTTTATTAAAAAATGACTTTTATTAAAAAAATGATTATTTTGGAGAAAACTAAAATTCTCCAAATTAATCCAAACTCAGTAAAATAAAAGGCTAAATGAAATTTCATGGAACACTTATGATGATTGGAGTTATCATAACTCAACTTCAGTCATCATTAAGAAAGCAATTAATTTATTATCAGTTATCAAACATGTCATCTCAAGCTAAATATGAGATGGAGAGCTCTCATTGGTCCGGTGATTTGATCAAGGTGAATACTGAAGCTTACACCATCAGTGGGCTTCCCAAACCTAGCTCATGCTCCTGCCAGACCTAAAGGATGAGCTTACCTACATCTAGACTCACATGTGTGGCCTCATCCTTGGCTTGTTTTTAGTGCACAGGTTTGGAGTGGGGGCGCCTTGCCTAGGTGGAGGCCTCCCCTCACTCCCGGTTCTCTAGTTTAGGTCTGGGCTCTTTGTTAGGTGGCTAAGCTGGTTAGGGTTGGTTTTTTGGTTTTAGGGTTTTAGCACTCTCTCATTTGTTAAATAGAGGCTCTTTTAGCTCTATTCTGATGGATTTTTGTGTAGAGAAACTCTGGTGAACCTTTTCTAATTGCTTGTTGCTTCTATGTAACCATTGGAATACAATTAAGGCTTTGGAGGCTCATGTGGTGTGATTCTTTGGATGCTTGCACTTGATGGATGAGGTGATGTTGTTTTAATGATTTTATTTCTTGTTTATTTGAGATTATGATGTTATGATTTAGAAGGCTTCTGTAAGCACATAAGAACGGGTATTTGCGGTTTGCAAGTTAGATGTTTATTGATTTACTTCTAGAATTTAAAAAAGAGCATTGTTTTATTTAGTTGTAGTTCATGCTCTTCTTTATTTCAATTTGTGAACAATACATGATCTAATCTTTGTATGGAAAGTCTATGAGTGTTTATTTTGCAGATCTTTCCATCCAACCAAGTAGAAGTTCGAGCTCAGCTGCATCTTCTTCTCTTGGAGTCAAATATGCTTTTCTGGTAATTGCATGCTTCACGAGATCCAAGTGCTTTAAAAATATCCACAGATTTGACCATTCTCTCCTTGCTTTTATTCATCATTCAAATTAAAAAATCTTTATTTTCTTGGGATTAGGGCACGTTTGGGCCAAAGTGAACATTCATGCACTTAGCCTTTGCCCTGGTTGGCTGCCCTGTGCTTTATTTTCAACCTTTTAGGCCTTTTATTTGCAGTCTTTCCTTCCCTTAGTTTGCTGTCCAATTTTCTCCACTTTTTGCCCTTTTGGACAGCCCTCTTTTTCCTCCTTTTTCCACTTTTTGTAGCCCCTTTCCATCCTCTTTTTCGGCCATCTTTTGGGCTGTATTTTCAACCTTTTAGGCCTTTTATTTGCATCCTTTCCTTCCTTTTGTTCGCTGTCCACTTTTCCCCATTTTTACTCTTTTGGACAGACCTCTTTTGCCTCTTTGTTTCCACTTTTTACAGCCCCTTTCCATCCTTTTCTTCAACCATCTTTTGGGTTGTACTTTCATCCTTTTTCACCCTCATTTTGCAGCCCTCTTTCTCACTTAGTTTCTAGCCTTCTTTTGACTTGCCTTTTGCTCTCTTTCCACCCATCTTTCACCCCTCTTGCCTTGCCTTTTTCTTGCCTCTTTTCTTCCTTCTTCCTGGTGAGTTTGGGTAAATGTTTTTAGCTAGTTTATAGGTTAAATTTCAAGTTATTTTTGATCAACTAATATCATAACAAGTGTGTGTCTAGAGCTCTTAGATTGCAGATAGGTGAAGGAGAGCCCAAAGGCCACAAACGAACAAGGAGTGCAAAAAGAACAAAAAGACTACTATCCCTCTTCTTGCATCCCCTTCTTTCCCCGTTCTTCCAAGAAGCAAAGAACACATCATCATTGTAAAAGATTAATAAAAAGAGTTGAGTGGGAGGAAGTCTCCTTCCTTTTCTACTTCCCCTATTTTTGGGGAAGTGTGTCTTGTGTTCATTTTCATGTTTTACTTAGTATATTTTTCCTTAAGCAATTAGATTAGTTCTTTGATTAGACTTAGTTTCATTCTTACTAATTGCTAGATTCATCATTTCTTGTTGGTATCTTGTTATAAATTGTTAAATCATAAGAAGAACCAAAATCTCTTGAATCTCACCATAAGGTGGATCAAGAGTGCTCTCTGTCGGAGAGTTTTAATCAACCACCTTTCATCTTAATTATTGTTTTTGTTTAATTCAAATCATCCATAAGTAAGACTCTTGAACTTGCAGAAACACAAGTCAAGAGCACTCTCTATCGGAGAGTATCTTAGGTTTGCACAACCCTTGCATTAGTTTCATCTAGAGTAGCTACGTTTCTTGAACAACTGTCATAAGACGGGGTCAAGAGCACTCTCTGTCAGAGAGTCTAATTAATTGTTTTAATAAAATATTCAACACACATACCCCTTTAATTAATTAACTCTCCTCCCTCCTTCCGGAGTATGCTCTGACCGATCTTAGATCGGGGTACCCAGAAACTGCACCGGATCTTTAAACCCTGCAAGAGTAACCTAATAACACTTAAACACCCCCGTAACCAATGCACCGGCGTTGTAGGGATTCTTCCAAAGTACTTCCTAGTAGAGGCACCGGAACCTCCTGCTGTCATAGATTCTCAGATAGCTGGTCACTTGACAATATAATCTTGGGATACTGGGCGGGCTTGACATGTCTTCAACGGAGGAAACTTAGAAGAGTCTCCTGGCTTTGATAAACCTTTTTGTTGACACCCTAAAGCAATACCACTATTAAAAACTCTTAAAAATTACCAAGAGCATTTGCAAAACCTAACATCCACTAGCTTAATTCCTAGACTTCATTTCACGCAATTATTTGACTCCATAAGGCACTGGTCCTTCATTATAATTGAGTAATCTTCTATCTTGATCAAATGTCTATGGTTTATTTTTGCTGATTATATCTGAATGCTTAAATTACAAGTCTGGAATATTTGCTTATCTTTCAGTCTTTTGCTAGCAATGTGTATTGCTCTGATTTACGTGTCACATTCATAAACTTAATCATTTCTAATCATAAGTAACTCCTAAACAACACCCATCCACATCCAAAACATATTAAAACTTAACTTAAACATTGAGCCATAGAAAACTCTTTGTTAGGGACTACCCCCTTTGGCTTCATTAGGAGTTAGCCTAAACGGAGGAGCTAGGTGTAGGTGACAGTACCTAGCTCTGTGCTTTCCCCCAAGGTCACACCTCTCCCACTTTTTGAAGTGAGGAGACAACTTTTGGAAGATTTTTGCTGCTGGTGTGCAATCAGCAGACAACATCTTTTGGCACCGTTGCCGGGGACAAATATTTTTGTTCCTGGACGACCTTTGTTTCTTTTAGTTTTTTACATTTTTATCCTTTTTGGTAGATTTTTAGTCCAATCACTCTCTGAAATTAGAATTAAGTCCACCTAGAGACTCCACTCTCAGTTAACACCTCAAGGTATTCTACTAGAAGAAACTCTGTATGTTTGTTCGATTTCATCCCTGACAAACTATCTTCTTGCAGGATCCTCGTAGAACTTGGATCTGAGTCTGTTTCAGACATCCACATTTTATTTCTTGAAAACACTAATACCACTGTTTCTGACATAAGCGGCGAGTATTTTACTCAGCTTGAATTTTCTCAGATAGCAGGTCAACCCCATCGTCTTCCAGACAAAGCTATCGAGAAGCTCCCAATGTATACAGGCACTGATGCCATTACCTCCGCCATGCACCTCAGGAACTTTCCTAGGTGTATCAACGCTTATATAAATGATCCGGTCAGCCAACATGATGACGTGTATATGAAGTTATTTGCTCTATCTCTGGATGGAAAGGCGGGCCACTGGTATAGCAATTTACCAGACAATGCCTTTGATAGTGTAGCAGCTTTCAAAACTTCTTTCACCAACAAGTTTGGTGAAAAGAAGGAACCTCGGCATCAACTTGCGTACTTGACCAACATAAAGAAGAAAGACACATAAAAAATGGACGAGTTCAACACTAGGTTCCTGGAATTATTAAATTCCATCCCTACTGACTATGCCCCAACTAAACCAACCATCCTGATCTATTACATTGAGGCACTTAGTGGCAAAATGCGGTACCAGATCAGAGACAAGGAGCCTGCTAACTTGCTCCAGGCTCAGGAGATGGCTATCAAAATTGATCTAAACATGCAGTCATCTAGTGAATCTAACCTCCATGGTTATTCAAGGTCTTCCACCCCTTTGAAAATTAATGAGCCTAAAGACAAGGATCCTTTATCAGCAATGAAGGATGCCTATGAAAAACAAATGATTTAGATGAAAATGGAGATGAAGAAAAATATGGGGGAGGTAGAACAAAAACACTTAGCACAGTTGAAGGAGATTCAAAATAAGGTGATAACGATGGAAAGAACTCAAACTCAGTCCACTCGTAGAACCTTTCCTGCCAAACCAACTTGGCAAAGAAAGCTTCCCAACCATGAGTAGAGGCCTCCCCATCAGCTAGATGTCGCTAACATGGTTGAGTAGTATAAGCCATTTTGCAGGGCATGTAAATACCTTCATGAAGAATCTTCTTGTTATTATGCATGCTATGTTCAGGAGCATGGTTTTCCGGAGGGTTGTGGTCCTAAATCATTATCAACCGATCCTGAGTACATAAACTGTGTAGATGACATGCATGATATTTCCAAAGAAAGTTGGAGAGAGACAAAACAATATTCAAGAGAGCCTAAATACATTAACACAGTTGGACAGCTCCATCCTGTCACCATAGAAACCCGAGGTCAAGTTGAAGATTATAGTCAACAATTGGATGATCTCACTAAAAACTTTAGCACTAATCCTACTAATGAGCATAATGATGATAGTTTGGAAGGTTTACTACCTTCTGACCTTTTTTCTGAAGAAGATGACTATGATCATGAGGAGGGATATAGCCAAGGATGTGATACAAATGAGGAAGAATCCCTTACATCTGAGACGGATGATAACTTTGAGACTTTAATTAAAAATCCAATCTTAAATGTTTCATGTGATGAGATTCCTCCATGCACTCCACCAGATGACAAATATTTGGAAAGTTGGGTCCCCTGTGATATCTTTTAAACCCAACTTTTTGAAGAAGATGGTTTTGAGCAAAATGAGAAGTACAGACATGAACTTGATACTAGTGATGAGGCATCTCTCATATCCGACATAGATGGTGATGATGACTATTGGACTTTTATTGAAAATCCAACCTATGATACCTTTGAGAATATTTTTGAGAATCTCATCTATGATATGTCCAGCAAGGGGAGTTTTTCTTCTGAGACTTCTGAAAGTTATAAGGAAGAGCAGTCAGAGTTTTTATATGATCAGTCAGAACTGTATCTAAGGATAGATAATAGGGATTTGAAAAAGCAGTGCGGTGAAGAATCAGATGGGATACAACTAGTTGAAGTTTTTTCTCAGCCATCGTCTTCACATATAGATGTTCGTTATGTTTTGAAGCACCTTGGGGCTTATACAACGAGTTATTATTTGATAAGCCTTGATGATCAGCATGATGGAGTAGTCGACCTACTGCATTATCCCGATTTGTATATCAGCGCTATCCAGTCATGGATAAAAGCAGCCTACGTGAGCATCTACAAGTTTGGGAAGAAGTTTGACGACATTATTCATGCCTATGATTCCCCATCCAGCCCGCCCATTCTGGATCACCACGTAGGTTTGCATTTTCTGGAAATTGTGTCCTTACTTTGGCTGGTAACCAAAGACAAGGCACAACCTTTTTATATTAATAAAATGCTTAGGTGGCTACACTGGATTTATGATTACACCTAAGCTTTTTTGTATCATGCTTAGAGTAGGAAAATAGGCTCCTTAAAGTGAGCATTTACTGTAGCATTTTCTTTCTGTACTTAGGAATAAATAAATCTTTTGGTTAAGTTTTGTCATTTCTTTGAATAAAGAAACTTTTGGATCATTGGCTCTTTTTCATAAAACTTGTGCTACTGAGGTTTTTTTTGTGAAGTTGAGATGTTTTTAGAGTATGTGGAAACCATAGATTCTGGGGTTCTTGTATGCTCTCCTTGCATAATAGATTAGATCGAGCACACGTCCCACAGTTGGAGCCAGATGTTATCCAACTTTTTGTACCATAGTTGGGTTACCTGAGGAGTCGCCAGTTGACAGACTTGTTCAAAGTCTGATTCCAGTGTATCAGTTGACCCGTTTGCATGTCTAGCCAACATTGGCTAGCCAGTTTTTTATTTGAATAATTTTGACCATGGCCCCATGGGGTTTGTAATAAAATGTGCTAGTAGGATATTTTTGAGTGGTTTGGTCTCCTGAGATGTAAAATCTCAAATAGGGTATTCCAGGGAGTTTTTTTCCCCTGACAATTATGCTTTGCCTTTAGCCGAGTATAATTGACGAGGTTTTCTCCTGCTTCCTCCAAAGCAGGAATGCCCGATGTTGAATTCTGGGCCTTGGGGCGTTATTAGAGCCCAACTGAGTGTTATAATCCTACTAGAGATTATTTAGATAGATCATGGTCATGTCCTAAGTCATTTGGACACATAAAAAAAATTCAAAAAAATCTTTTTCGAACAGTGAAAAAATATTTTTTAATCTTTTAATTTTAATTACTTTTCCTAAGTTTTTTGGGTTAATTTTTCCATAAATTAAATGGAAAAAAACCGTTCATGATCCGGACTCCGAATTCAGTGATTGATGGCTCTAACCTTAAGCCAAAAATCATTCTTGATCAGCCAGCTAGTCAGAACCAGCTTTCAGATCAGCAATCAGACACATAATGCCTTTTTACTCAAAAAGTCAGTTTTGAGTGAAAAAAGGATTTTTAGTTAAAAAAAGATTTTTATTAAAAAATGATTTTTATTAAAAAAATAATTATTTTGGAGAAAACTAAAAATCTCCAAATTAATCCAAATTCAGTAAAATAAAAGGCTAAATGACATCTCATGGAACACTTATGATGATTGGAGTTATCATAACTTAGCTTTAGTCATCATTAAGAGAGCAATTAATTTATTATCAGTTATCAGACATGTCATCTCTAGCTAAAGATGAGATGGAGAACTCTCATTGGTCCAGTGATTTGTTTGAGGTGAAGACTGAAGCTTACACCATCAGTGGGCTTCCCAAACCTAGCTCAGGCTCCTACCAGACCTAAATGATGAGCTTACCTACATCTAGAATCACACGTGTGGCCTCATCCTTGGCTTGTTTTCAGTGCACAGGTTTGGAGTGGGGGTGCCTTGCCTGGGTGGAGGCCTCCCCTCACTCTCGGTTCTCTAGTTTAGGTCTGGGCTCTTTGTTAGGTGGATAAGCTCGTTAAAATTGGTTTTTTGGTTTTAGGGTTTTAGCACTCTCTCATTTGTTAAATAGAGGCTCTTTCAACTCTACTATGATGGATTTTTGTGTAGAGAAACTCTGGAAAAACTTTTGTAATTGCTTGTTGCTTCTATGCAACCATTGGAATAAAATTAAGGCTTTGGAGGCTCATGTGGTGTGATTCTTTGGATGATTGCACTTGATGGATGAGGTGATGTTGTTTTAATGCTTTTATTTCTTGTTTATTTGAGATTATGATGTTATGCTTTAGAAGGCTTCTGAAAGCACATAAGAATAGGTATTTGTGGTTTGCAAGTTAGCTGTTTATTGATTTACTTCTAGAATTTAAAAAAGAGCATTGTTTTATTTAGTTGTAGTTCATGCTCTTCTTTATTTCAATTTGTGAACAATACATGATCTAATCTTTGTATGGCAAGTCTATGAGTGTTATTTTGCAGATCCTTCCATTCAACCAAGCAGAAGTTTGAGCTCAGCTGCATCTTCTTCTCTTGGAGTCAAGTACGCTTTTCTGGTAATTGCATGCTTCACGAGATCCAAGTGCTTTAAAAAGATCCATAAGTTTGACCATTCTCTCCTTGCTTTTATTCATCATTCAAATTAAAAAATCTTTATTTTCTTGGGATTAGGGCACGTTTGGGCTAAAGTGAATATTCATTCACTTAGCCTTTTCCCTGGTTGGCTACCTTGTGCTTTATTTTCAGCCTTTTAGGCCTTTTATTTGCAGCCTTTCCTTCCCTTAGTTCGCTGTCCACTTTTCCCCACTTTTTGCCCTTTTGGACAACCCTCTTTTGCCTCATTTTTCCACTTTTTGCAGCCCCTTTCCATCCTCTTTTTGGGCCATCTTTTGGGCTATATTTTCATCCTTTTAGGCCTTTTATTTGCAGCCTTTTCTTCCTTTTGTTCTCTGTCCAATTTTCCCCATTTTTACCCTTTTGGATAGCCCTCTTTTGACTCTTTGTTTCCACTTTTTGCAGCCCTTTTCGATCCTTTTCTTCAACCATCTTTTGCGCTGTACTTTCAGCCTTTTTCACCCTAATTTTGCAGCCCTATTTCTCTGATTTGTAGCCCTCTTTCTCACTTAGTTTCCAGCCTTATTTTGACTTGCCTTTTTCTCTCATTCCACCCCTCTTTCACCCCTTTTGCCTTGCCTTTTTCTTGCCTCTTTTCTTCCTTCTTCTTGGTGAGTTTGGGCAAATGTTTTTAGCTAGTTTATAGATTAAATTTAAAGTTATTTTTGATCAACTAATATCATAACAAGTGTGTGTCTAGAGCTCTTATATTGCAGACAAGTGAAGGAGAGCCCAAAGGCCACAAATGAACAAGGAGTGCAAAAAGAACAAAAAGACTGCTATCCCTCTTCTTGCATCCTCTTCTTTCCCCGTTCTTCCAAGAAGCAAAGAACACATCATCATTGTAAAAGATTAATAAAAAAGCTGAGTGGGAGGAAATCTCCTTCCTTTTCTACTTCCCCTATTTTGGGGAAGTGTGTCTTCTGTTCATTTTCATGATTTACTTAGTATAGTTTTCCTTAAGCAATTAGTTTAGTTCTTTGATTAGACTTAGTTTCATTCTTACTAATTTCTAGATTCATCATTGCTTCTTGGTATCTTGTTATAAATTGTTAAATCATAAGAAGAACCAAAATCTCTTGAATCTCACCATAAGGTGGATCAAGAGTGCTCTCTGTCGGAGAGTTTTAATCAACAACCTTTCATCTTAATTATTGTGTTTGTTTAATTCAAATCATCCATAAGTAAGACTCTTGAACTTGTAGAAACACAAGTCAAGAGCACTCTCTATTGGAGAGTATCTTAGGTTTGCACAACCCTTGCATTAGTTTCATCTATATTGGCTAAGTCTCTTGAACCACTGTCATAAGACGGGGTCAATAGTGCTCTCTGTCGGAGAGTCTAATTAATTGTTTTAATAAAATCTTTAACACACATACCCCTTTAATTAATTAACTCCCCTCCCTCCTTGCCGGAGTATGCTCTGACTGATCCTAGATCAGAGTACCTAGAAACGACACTGGATCTTTAAACCCCGCAAGACTAACCTAATAACACTTAAACACCCCGTAACCAATGCATCAACATTGTAGGGATTCTTCCAAAGTAATTCCTAGTAGAGGCACTGGAACCTCCCGCTGTCATATATTCTCAGCTAGTTGGTCACTTGACAATAGCAGCCTGGGATACTGGGTGGGCATGACATGTCTTCAACGGAGGGAACTTAGAAGAGTCTCCCGGCTTTGATAAACCTTTTTTTTTACACCCTAAAGCAAGACCACTTTTAAAAACTCTTAAAAATTACCAAGAGCATATGCAAAAGCTAACATCCACCAGCTTAATTCCTAGACTTTAATTCACGCATTTATTTGACTCCATAAGGCACTAGTCCTTCATTATAATTGAGTAATCTTCTATCTTGATCAACTGTCTATGGTTTATTTTTGCTGATTATATCTGAATGCTTAAATTACAAGTCTGGAATATTTGCTTATCTTTCAGTATTTTGCTAGGAACATGGATTGCTTTGATTTACGTGTCACATTCATAAAATTAAACACCTAAACAACACCCATCCGCATCCAAAACATATTAAAACTTAACTTAAACATTGAGCCATAGAAAAATCTTTGTTAGGGACTACCCCCCTTAGCTTCGTTAGGAGTTATCCTAAACAGAGGAGCTAGGAGTAGGTGATAGTACCTAGCTCTGTGCTTGCCCCCAAGGTCACACCTCTCCCACTTTCTCAAGTGAGGAGACAACTTTCGGAAGATTTCTGTTGCTGGTGTGCAATCGACGGACAACAAGAAGTAACATTTTTTCTCCTCTTCGTCATGTTCCATTTTGGAACCCACACCACCACTGTGGTTTTCATGCTCCTAGCCTCTTTCACTTCATCATGAATGCTTGACCAACCCTTCTTGGCTATGAAACTTAGTGTCTATGGTCTCTTCCATACCTCTCAACCATGGAGTCCCTCCACATGGTTTGTCTACAATTCTTGGCTACTAAGACTCACACAGTCCCATAAGCACCCTCTTCATTACTGCTGATGTTGAGTTCTTTAGGATGGTTACATGTCCACATGCATCCCTAGGATGCCTTCATATTCCTTGCTCCCAACAATACCTACACTCAAACATTGAATCTATTCACATGTTTAGTTTATTCTCAGAGGGTTTATCTCTAAACAAGAGTTTAGAAAATCATAACCAAATCATATACATTTGTATATTCATAAGCAAGAAGCTACAAGATAACCAAATAATTATTTGTATTGTGCATTTCCTCTCTGGTCCATAGGGTCCTGCTTTGCTTTGTAAACCTTGGGATCACCCATGGACTTGGATGTTAGGCCAGCACACAGGCTTCTCCACAACATCAAATAATTAATTTCCAACCAGTACACCTTCACGCCAACTTGGAAAGAAATTTCAACACGACTGTTTCTAAGTCAAGGCTCTACTATGGAGCCGTAGGCATATAACAACCCTTCATCAAAATCCCTACAAACTCCATAAAATCCTTTCATACACATCAACCCTTCCACCACAACCCCTAACAACAACATTTTACTTTGCTTCTTTAGTGTGCAACACCAAATTGCATCTGTTTAGGCTGACAACACAAGTAGTATAAGCAAAATCATCAACATTATTGCTCTAAAATTGTAACCATATTTCATAACATTCACTATCAAGTATTGAAACACTAGGAATACGTCCAGTCCCTAGGGTGTAGTCAATATTGAAAACCCTATCATGACCCGACATCGGGGAAGTATGCACCCCTTTCCGATGTGAGCCATGTAGGCCCTACTCATACTTAAGCAGTATGCCATAATGGAAATAAAATCAAAACATGCTCTGCATATTGACTCTAACAACTAGACATCCATATTCTTAGCTAGGGTCACATAACACTTATCCATTTGCAGATGTAGTCTTTCTTCATTAATGAGGAATGGAGGCTCCCTTCTCCGAGTTGACAATCCCTCAGTTTTCCATCCCAACTCCTTTTTACATTCCATATGCCACATATTTCTTACTTGCATAATATTTACCATCTCACTCATATTGTTTACCAATCATGTAGTGTAGATTGGACATTACCAAAATATCCAATGGAGTTTTACCCAAAACCCATTTCCAAGATATGGGATCCTTCCCATGAATTTTGGCTCCTACACACCATCACACATGGACTTCCTGCAATGTGGTTTCCTAGCATGCTTATCAAGTATCCAAACAGTTAACATCATTTAACAATACAATTCAAATCTGATTGTTCTATAACCAATCAATGGCACTAACAATTAAATTCAATATGCATTTGCAACTCTGTCTACTACAAAATTGATTTTCTTAGCAATGAGGCTATCCTCATATTGTTTGTCTCTTGTAAGTGGCACCACTCTTCCCATTATAATTTTATTCTTATTAGCATAACATGAACATCCACTTACAACACTTCGTCTTGACACAATCCTATGCAAGCCAATGGTGATTAGTAATTATCAGCAAATTCTCAAATCTAAAATCTACAAGTCTAAATTGACAATCCATTCTGCACATAAACTATTTTTACAACCACGAGACTCTTCTCATGAAATTTGGCTCTTTCACATGGTAGATTCCAGCCGTCATCATGGACTTACCCACATCGCCATGCCCAAAACAATCTACCTGAAATCTGAACTTCAATCAGCCAAACACTTTGTAAGTCTCTATGCATATAATATTTCATTGTTTCAACAATCACTGAAGCATTTTCAGAATTATAACACTCCAGAATTCAAACACTTTCAGCTGTTAACATATCAATATCACCAAAATTCATTTAATTTACCTGAATCATTATCATACTAAAATTGCAAGGTACAGTCACATCATTTATGCAATTTAAATGAAACTTTTGATACTCATTATTTCACAGTCATATCATTTATACAACTTTTCTCTCCCACAGAGCATTCCGACATCCCATTGATCATGACTATCCTCTTCATACACTTACTATTCTGCATTCATAACAGGCCATGAGATGATCCTAGAATTATCATCAATTCATCATTTCATTCATTATTTAGTTTGCAATAACACACGCACCATCCCTATGCATTCATGTAACGCATCACAACATGCGCACCCACACTTATGCATGCACATTTACAACATTTACTCAAACTTTTCATATGCATTCACTCAATGCATAACTACAAGATTTATAAAATCTCTTAATGCATATCCACTGAATGCTACCTTGTATTGATTCATGAAATCTATACATTCAAACATATTATGGCCTAACCATGAATACCTCATATATGATGCATTACTACAATCAACACCACCATTCCTCACTTGTTTTGGTCATTAAGCTCATAACAAACATACATGATGAATGATATATTTTTATATGAATGTAGTCTAAATTTCTAAACAACCACATGGTATGAGACCTCCTTCCTTCACCACTCCATGCTCCACCACACTATGGTGGTATGTCATTCACATGAATGCATTTCAATCCTAGATGCATACCATTCTATGATTACTAAATATGGTTCAATGGATTCTTACCCAATCCCCTTTCAACACTTATGTAATCATCATAATTAAACCATTACCTGCATGGATCCAATTTACACCCTTGATGTTACCAGTTTAGTTGGTCTCTTACAAAATATTGCAGAATTTTCCCACCAACTTCTTGATCATGGATTTGTTTCCTTATCTTTTTCTTCATAAGGTTTATGGTCACAGGCAACAACATCATAAACATCTTCATCCATGATCCTGTTGTTGTTGGTCTTACCACCAATACCATCACCAATATTGATTATCAACCACAATATTTACCATTAGTGGTTCATTGCATATGTAAAATCCCACTACTTTTACCAATATGTAATATCATATGCGTGCAAAAACATATTCTCATTCACCGTGCATTGTTTATGAATATGCCAACTAGTACATATTCATGCCATCCATCTAATCTATGCATTTTCAGCATTCCCATGCCATAATTTTTTGTACACAAATCTTATAAAATATAAATATAGTTAGGCAGATAGGGGTTAAGGAATTTTCCCTTTTGAACCCCTCATATTTGCATGAAACTCCTCTTCCACATAATAGATGGTTCGATTTCGTGGTCTCTAGCAAGCGCACAAGGAATCATTAGCTATGATTTTCTCACCAAATAACATTTCAATACATATACTTATGCATAATATTCCTACATGCTACTTCTAGGCATGCAATTCTAGGAATTGTCCATATTGATAGCAACAATGTTTCTTGTCAAAACAACCACTAGTACTTTTCTGCTCTAAATATCTATGATATATGAAAACCTCATTCAAACTCTGGTGATTCTCCATTATTATCTGCTGGTTAATCTTTCCAATTCCTATCCACATGCTCCATTCTGATTTCAGGTGTGAAAATTACACTACTAAAAGGACAATTTTCACCAAATTTCTACACTTCTACACACAACTGTATTCTGGTCTAGAATGCCAACTTCAGCCACATGTAGAAGCAAATCTAGGAAGATCCAGGAAAAGGTTTCTATCGGGAGAAGTTATTCCATACAACAAGGAACACTCAGTAACTTGTGGATCTCGTTTCCTATGCACCATTCATCTTTTATGAATTTCTGGGCTTGAGTACTTTTCACTTTTAACATTTTCCAAAATTTGCAATTTTGGGCCAAAATGGCAATTTACCAAATGGTGCATTTCTAGACAATATTTGTCTAACGGAATATGTCTGGTTTAAAGAGAATATGAAATGTTGAGTTCAGTAAATTTCTTGAATCCTTTATCTAAGGTCTCTTTCATTCGTTACTGCATCGACTTTATTTTCCATCCGCTGCTGTTGGCTCGATTATTTTTCTTTCGCCCAACATTGGTATTAATATTGTCTATTGATCTAGGAACAAAGAATCAATCTCATAGAAGATTAATCAACAAATAACTCATGAAATGGTGTAATCGGTCTACAGGAATAGTAGTCACTCTGTATTCACATAAAGAATGAATGATTACAATTACAATGACATGCTACAAGCATGAATGAAGAGACAATTCAAATTCCTTAGGAGGTCATTCTAATTGAATGAGTGAGTCTATCTTAACTGCTTGTAAGCCATGGTTCACACTTAGTTAACCATTGACCAAAACCCTAATTGACTACTCTAACCCTAACTGAAGTCGAAGTGCAATAAATGACTGAGTCTCAATTGAAAGAGATCAAACACATGTCACAACTCACCAACCATCAAGAGGTAGCGCTACAATGACTCCAAAGAACCCCGATGAGGTTAACTAAAGTTGAACTACACATCAGAAGTTGGTGGAGGCACCCCTGTTGACTCCAGTTCATTAAAAAATCATTAAATAATATATTTAATGAGAGGAGGCACCTTAACTGACTTGTTTAACTGATTTTAACCACCAGTTAGCAATTAGGTGCATTAATATCACTCATATCACCCCTAGAGTGCTCTAGTTAGCCTCCCCGAATGTAGGAGAAGGCTAAGTTAGCCTCCTTGACTGAAGGTAGGCGTGGGTGTGACTAGATGATGTCAATTAATGCTCCACTGATGTCAATTATACTTAGGATAGTGGTTTAACTAGGCCAATTTGACCAAAAAGAGTGTGTATGGTGGTAAATGTCTCCAACACCCCCTCTTAAGCTATACTCAGGAAGAGTTAGAAAACATAGATGCATAAAAATGCTAGGGCCCTGACAACTAAGGCCATAGGTCACCTTGTACAATGCTAAAACTGAAACAATGCTCAAAACAAACTAAGTGAGGAAAAGAGGGAAAACCCAGTGGGAAAATCCCCCCCTCAAGTTGAACACTGAAGGTAGTCTGAATCACCCTGATGAACTCACCCCCAACAATGAACAGAGGTAAGTGAACTTCTTTTCTGAAAATCTCTTGGTGAAGATGTCTAGAATCTGCTCATCAGTCGGGTAGTATTGCAGAATGATAGTCCTGTCAGGCACTAGCTCCCTGATATAGTGCATGTGGATCTCTACATGCTTGGTCCTCTGCCTGGAAATTGGATCCATGGATATATTAATAGCACTTTGATTGTCACAAAAGAGGACAGTGGACAAAGTACTACCAATATCATACTCTGAAAGAATGCCTTGCAACCAAACTGCTTGGATACAAGCATTCACTGCTCCTCGATACTCGGCCTCTAATGAAGATAGTGCTATGGAAGCCTGCTTTTTGCTTGACCAGAAAATGGGGCCATTGCCAAACATGAATACATATCTGGAAGTATACTTTCAATCAATAGAATCACCTGCCCAATCGGAATCTGTGTATCCAAGCAGCTCTAGCTCGGAGTCTGCAGCATAGTGAATGCCGTGGGTCCTGGTTCCCTAAATATACTGGAGGATCCTCTTGGTTTCCTTCCAATGAATATCATGAGGCTGCTGCATGTATCTTGATACAACATTTATGCATAACAAATATCAGGCCTAGAATGTGTCAAGTACAACAAGCTACCAATCAGCTGTCGATAGATAGTGCAGTCCATGGGAGGTGTGCTTTTTCCTTCTTCAAGGCTGATCCCTGAAAGGAAAGGGAATGGTGCAGGCCTACAATCAGCCATGTTAAACTTAAATAACAGGTCTGAAATGTATTTGGACTGATTAACCATAATCCCATCAGAATTTTGCTCAATTTCGAGCTCCAGAAATTGTTTTAGAAGCCCCAAATCACTCATTTCAAAGGCATCGTGGAGAGCAGTTTTGATGGCTGAAATGGAGGCAACTGTGCTACCTGTGATCAGTAATTCATCAACATATAAAAAAATTGTAATTATATGACCATCATACTACTATAAATACACATTTGGATTTGATCTACACCTCTGAAAGTTTTGCGAGAGAAGGAAGGCATCCATCTTGGAATACCACTCTATTGGGGCCTGTTTTAACCCGTATAGTGACTTATTTATCTTGCAAAACAAACATGGATAAGTGATGTATCCATCAGGATGCTTCATGTATATCTCCTCATGAATATCTCCATGCATAAATGCTGACTTAACATCCATGTGATGCACTTCCCAGTGCTTGGATGCTGAAATTGCCAAAACAAGGCGGATGGAGTCCATTTTTGCAACCGGTGCAAAGGTCTCATGGTAGTCCACTCCTTGGACCTGAGAGAAACCTTTTGCTACCAGCCTTTCCTTATATTTGTAGGTGCTTCCATCAGCAGAAACCTTGTTTCAAAACACCCACTTGCATTGAACCAATTTCCTTCCCGGAGGAAGAGAAACTAGCTCCCAAGTAGTGTTTTTCTGAAGAGAATTCATCTCTTCATCCATGACAACTTGCCATCTCGGTTCCTTTCGAGCATGATAGTAGGATTTTGGATATGAAATAATCATCAAATATCAATTTTTAGACAGCAAATTATCAGTACAAGAGAGTGCAATACCTGCTCTTTGGAAATCAGACCGGGTTCTCCTTGGATCATTTGGATTTCCAATGTTTTCTCCTGCGGAGGAGAGTGTCTGTTGGGACCATGTATGAAGATTGTTTTTCACTTCAGGTTCTGATTCAGAATCTGATGATTGCTGCATACTGATATCATAAATTAGAGGATCCAAATCAGGGTCAACACCCCCAATTTCATCATCCAAATATTCAGTAGAATAGGAAGGAAATTCAGCAGTTTTCTCCTTCACTAGTTCCACCTCCTGAAGAGCCTCATCGAACTTGACACTTCTCTCGATGATGATCTATTTGGTATTGATATCCAGTAGCTTGAACCCTTTATATTCATTAGGATACCCAATAAACATACATTCTATGCTTTGCGATTGCAAAGCCCTTCTTGTATCAAGCAGAATCCGGACCCATGCAGTGGACCCAAACACCTGCAGGTTCGACACATCCGGCTTGTGTTCAAAGTATGCTTTGAAAGTGGTCTACCCTTTCAATAATGAGTTTGGCACCCTGTTCTGAATTTATACTGCAGCATTCATGGCCTCAACCCACAAATTTGTAGCAAGCTTCTTGGATTCCAACATATAGGTGGTCATCTCCTTGAGAGACCGATTCTTCCTTTCCACTACTCCGTTCTACTATGGAGTGTATGGAATTGAATGTTGGACCTAGATACCACTTTGGGAGCATATGTACAAAAAATCATTACTAACATACTCCCCTCCATTATCAGATCTCAATATCTTGATCTTAAGCCAGAGGCATTTTCGATCAAAGCCTTCAATTCAGAAATTTTTTGACATACTTCTGATTTCGTTTTGAGAAAGGAAACCCATGTATACCTTGAAAAATCATCAATAAAAGTAAGGGGATACCTTGATCCATTCATGGATGTGATAGAAATTGGACCACTGATATCAGAATGTATCAGCCCCAATATGCATGTAGCTCAGTTTTCCTTCCCCCGATCGAACTTGTGCTAAGGGTGTTTTCCAATCACACAGCCCTTGCAAATTCCCGTGGTTGCCTTGATGACTGGGGGGCCTTCAACCATGGATTTTTTTTGTAATTGCTACAAATATTTGAAATTAAGATGGCCAAACCTCTCATGCCATATCCTACTAACCTCATTCCCATGAGTTAGCAGAGCGGTGGGATTTGCATCTGCAACAAAGTGAGAGAACTCATAGGATTTTGCATGATGGTTTGCAAGGCCTTTAGCAATGAGTTTCCTGGATGCAATTTCTATTATCTCAACATATTTTGGGCTGAAAGAAACTCTATTAGGCACTCCAGTATGTGTCATCTGATAGACACTAAGGAGATTGGATTCCAGAGACGGTACATACAATACATTTGAAAAGAAACCATTTTCAAGATCAACCGTACCTTGTCCTTCTGAAATGATGGTGTAGTCATCTCCCATGTGGATGGGGATGGATTTTCCAGTCTCCAAGGATGAAAATGAGTCTTTTTCAGGCATCATGTGGTTTGAAGCTCCTGAATCAATCAAGAGTGCTTTGGAATTCAAAGTGCTTTCCATGAGGGCATGACCTTTTTCATGCTGTTGTTCCCAATCATGTTGATCTCTCCTCCAAAAGCTTTCCGAAAGATTGATGTGATTCCTCTAAAGAAGAGAGGTTGCTTCATCAAGCTTCTTCTTCATGCAGGCATGTTCAGGGTGGAAGCCCTTCTCACAATAAGAACACTTGACTTTTTCCTTGCCATTGTGCACTTTTCCTTTTTTCTTCCTTGAGCCGGAAGACTCATCATGCTGATGATTTTCAACTCTAGGTTTAGGAGCATCAAATTTAGTTTTTTTATTCTTTTGCTTCTTTCCTTTACCCTTTACATATTTGGGCCCCAATACATGGAGGGATTGATCATGGGAATCCCCATCTGGACAAGATTGTCATGTTCACTTGCTAGGGACTCAATGAAGGCATTGAGTGTAAGCATCTTCCATCCAGGGGTTGTGAGATTCCCTGCACGGAATGTAGAAACAAAAAATGAATAATCAGCCCCAATTTTGGAGAGTATGGAGAGGATGAGCTGACCATCCGCCTTATCCACTTTGAATTGCTTCAAGAGTAAAATAGTATGCTTGAAATTTGTGAAGAAATAATTCAGAGTCTCGAAGTTGGAGGGTTGAAGAGACATGAGTTCATTTTTGAGCTGGTAAATCGTCAAGTCATCATGATTTTTGTATAGAGTCTCCAATTTGTCCCATATTTCTTTTGGAATCTTCAAATCCATAATATGGAAGAGAAGGTCTCAGGAAATAGAGAGGCACAAGAAACCGAAGGCTTCATCCTTCTTGTTCAAGAATATTGATTTTTCTATGAAGGATCTAGGCTCAACTTCAGTGTCCACGGTGACTATAAAAAGTCCTCTGGAGTGTAGTTGAATCTCCATATCACTTTTCCATGAGTGGAAATTGTATGGAGTCAAGAGATCTACTAAGGAGGCCATCTGGATGTGCTGGAGCGAATGCTTCACCTGTAGAAACTTGAAAATCAAAATAGAAAGGGCAATGTAAGGTCGGACAACTTGCACATTCTAGGATTTCATCACACCCATCATAGTCAATCAAGCAAGCTTGATCACCAAGTTATTTACTTGGGGTATTAAGTGGTAAGCCTTGGCTTCTGGTGTAGTGCTGGATTTTTTAGCTATTACTCAAATTTCATGCAGAAATCTGTCAAAAAGCTTGTTTTTGAGAGATAGAGCTTCGTCCTGCTGTAAGCTCTGATACCATATTAATCTTGTCTATTGATATAGGAACAAAGAATCAATCTCATCAAATATTAATCAACAAATAACTCATGAAATGGTGTAGTCGGTATATAGGAATAATAGCCGCTTTGTATTCACATATAGAATGAATGATTACAATTACAATGACATGGTACAAGCATGAATGAAGAGACAATTCGAATTCCTTAGGAGGTCATTCGAATTGAATGAGTGATTCTAGCTTAACTGACTGTAAGCCATGGATCACACTCAGTTAACCACTGACCAAAACCCTAATTGACTCAGCTAACCCTAACTGAAGTCGAAGTGCAATAAATGACCGAGTCTCAACTGAAAGAGATCAAACACATGTCACAACTCACCAACCATCAAGAGGTAGCACTACACTGACTCCAAAGAACCCCGATGAGGTTAATTTAAGTTGAACTGCTCATCAAAAGTTGGTGGAGGCACCCCTGTTGACTCCAGTTCATTAAATAATCATTAAATAATATATTTAATGAGAGGAGGCACCTTAAATGACTTGTTTAACTGATTGTAATCATCAGTTAGCAATTACGTGCATTAATATCACTCAGATAACCCCCAGAGTGCTCCAGTTAGCCTCCCCAAAGGTAGGAGAAGGCTAAGTTAGCCTCCTTGATTGAAGGTGGGCGTGGGTGTGACTGGATGATGTCAATTAATGCTCCATTGATGTCAATTATACTTAGGATAGTGGTTTAACTAGGCCAATTTGACCAAAAAGAGTATGTATGGTGGTAAATGTCTCCAACAGTTGGTGCGGCTCAAATTTCAGTTTCTAGCCATCGCTGCAGCTCGGACTTCTTTTTCCATCTACCATGACGGTCTCAACTTCATTTTCCGCCCGCCGCTGTGGAACTATATTCCCTTTATTTCTGTTTCTGTGGCTCCAAACTCTTTTTCCTATTGCCATTAAGCCAAAACTTGGACGAATTTTGGGCTTTCTTCTGCATCGAAAAAAACTTCCTTCTTCATCAACCATTGCAGCTCAATCCTCTGTTTTTCGCTACTACCATGCATCATCTCTTCTTAGCCGACATTACGGCTCGAACCTCAAGTTATGTCCATCATTGTGGAAGAACCTCTATCTTCTGTTCACCCAATCCATTCACCGTGTCCACAAAAACAAGGAAACGCCATGACATTGCGGATCCATTCGGACAATGTGGCCATTGAATTGGTTCGATTCTGGTGGAGGCATCTGACGTATCGGATGGACTTGACCAAAGTCATTCAATTTTTTCATACTTAGGGAATTTTTTTCTCTTCATGTTGCTATGCTCAACAGAGGTTACCCCACCTCTGTTAACTTCTTTTCGTGGCCCATAGATGCCCACTGCTACAACCTAATGCTTTGATACCACTCTGTCACATCCCCTCCTGTCAATCTGATGGAAGGGAGGAAACATGACCAAACATACCGGGCTTATTTGTCAATCTCATCCCCATTCATTAGTAAGAAGTTCATGGATAAATAAAAGCTTATGCGTATAGGTCATTCTTAATAAACACAACAAAATTACACACTATCCACACACTATTTCATCATGCATCTCACATATAAACAACAATCATAAATTAAAACATTGCAGAGCATAGAACTAACCCAATGCAATCCACAAAGAATGCTTATTTGGAAATGTAGTGCAGAATCACACTCAATATAAACACAACAGCATAAACATAATAACACACACACATAAGGGAGTACATCAACCCATTTATTCTAGGAAGAATAATGAAACAACCATACTATAATCAATCCCATTCTCATGCTATACACATGTTTCATGTCAACTAGCTTAAGATAATCATATCATTCAATTAACATGAGTAATTAAACATGCAGAACAAAACACAAAATGATCACAATTTAAACCACAAAGAATACATATCTTTAAGATGAAACTGTCCAACAACTGGCTATGTGAGAGAAATGTTCCACCCAACCATAGTTCTCTGTCCAAACTATATTCTTTCACCTGAGAGATCACCCTTGAGCTGGGATGTGTATCTATTAAGGAGGAACTAAATGGGCTTACTCATAGCCATGGTTTCACTCAACCAGCCATGCTAATCCAACACACAGTTGGGTTTATCAAGCATGCAATAAAGGAGGAGGAGGATGCTAAGCCAGTGAGCTCAACCACAAAGCTACAAACATCTCAAGATAAATTCAATCAATCCAATCCTCTGTTCCAACATTCACACTTGGATTTCTCACAATTCTGCAATCAAATAACTCAATCCCGTCACTTGATTTCTGGGCTATAAAAAATGGGTTTTCCAATGGATTTCGGGGTATCTAATACTCTGAATTTATCCCCAACGGTTCATATCTATGGTTCCCCCATTGGATTTCACTGTCAAATACCAATTCTGGGCGTTTTTGGCTCTTCAAAATGTGGGTTCTTGCAAAGTTGCGCTTTCTGGTCTTCTTCTCACTGCTGGGCATGTGTAATGGATGGAAACTCCAGCTGGGATCTTCCATAATGGAATGAAAATGACGAAAAAATGAATTCCCATGAGGTAGAGTGACTTGTGGGTCAAGAAATAGAGCCCATACTCTGCCATATGAATTTCTGGGCTGCCCCTGCTCCATTGAAGCCATGGACTAATTTCTTCAAAAAAATTCTTACACAGAAATAAATGCCAGCAAAGAAAGTCAAATGGATTCTCAAAATGCATTTGTCAACCTATGGTTCAATCCAACAACCCCATCACCACTCCCTACTGGATACACATTGCCCCTTCTCATTAGTTGCTTCCAGAGCTAGTTTTGGTATTTTATTGCATGATGTTTATTTACATCATTTTTACAATGTTCCATGGCTTAATAGCACATGGGTAACATAATATATAATACTTTCCTTTTAACTAAAAATCTGAGCATCCCTAGCGGGGCCTTGGCCTTGAGCTCCATGCTAGGAAAACATACATCACATGTATACAATATTTATATTAAAAGTTAATATATCCTAAGGGTCAAAATGGGGTATTACGATCCCCTCCCCCTTAGAATAACACCGTCCTCGGTGTTCTAATACTTAGGAATACATATACAATTTACACGTCCAATTTTTAAATTTTTTTTTAGGATATCTACCCTGCGTTCTATCATTTACTTTGGACTTTCAGGACCAATTCCTTTGGTGTCCACAAGATTCTCCTTATGGTCCTGATCTTTTAGCTCATTCATAAATATGAAAACTTTATGGCTGCTACCCTCTTGACGTTCCCTTGTTGGGAAGTTGTGGAGGCAATGATGTTCTCCACATTTCCAACATTTCACTGGCTGCTTCATCTTTACCTGCTCCATTTTCTTTGAGTCTTCATGCCTAGAAAATTTCTTAATGGACCAATTGGATGAATGCCTCATCATTGATCCACTTTCCTTTCCCTTACTGATTGCTCCCATAATGCTTTTTACTTCCATTTGCAGACAATAAGAGTCCTACAAAACCTTGTGGTTCATCTTATTTTGCCTCTTTTGTATCTTGAGCATCTCTCCAATATTTTCTTGGGTCTTGGAAATTGTTTGAAGGATACTTCAAGCCAAGTCCAATAGCCTTTCGTCTACTGCCAAGGTCAATGTGCACAACTGGATTTCACTTTTCTCACCTGTGAAATGCATCAATGTGATTTTGTTAGCCAAAGCATAATATAAACATTAAAATCAGTCAATTAATTGCCCAATTGACATGGGTAGTCCAAGTTTTATCCATGAGACTGTCATACTTTTCATGCTTTCCCAACAGGCACATGATCTCAATCATGTCCATTATTTGACAGGGAATTAACTACTTCAACATTCACAATTTATTTCAAGCAAATAAACACACTCCACTTTCATCCATACATGCATTCAACAATTTTATGTTTTTATAAATGCATCAATAAAAAAAAGGAACGAGAAAGTAGTAAGATTTTTTCACCTCTTCATCTTGTTCCATTCTGGAACCCACACCACCATTGCAGTTTTCATGCTAATAGCCTCTTTCACTTCATTATGAATGCTTGACCAACACTTCTTGTCTATGACACTTAGTGTCTATGGTCTATTCCAGACCTCTCAACCATGGAGTCCGTCCTGGCATGGTTTGTCTACAATTCTTGGATGTTAGGACCCACACAGTCCCACTAGCACCCTCTTCATTACTGCTCATGTTGATCTCTTTAGGATGGTCACATGTCCATAGGCATCCCTAGGATTCCTTCATAGTCATTTCTCCCAACAATACCTACACTCAAACATTGAATTGATTCACATGTTTAGTTTATTCTCATAGGGTTTATCTCTAAACAAGAGTTTAGAAAATCATAACCAAATCATATACACATGTATATTCATAAGAAGGAAGCTACAAGATAACCAAATACTTATCTATATTGTGTGTTTCCTCCCTGGTCCACAGGGTCCTACTTTTCTTTGCAAGCCTTGGGATCGCCCATGGAATTGGATGTTAGGATAGCATGCAGGATGCTCCACAACATCAGATAACTAATTTCCAACCAGTACACCTTCACACCGACTTGGAAGGAAACTTCACCACGACCATTTCTAGGTCAAGTCTCTACTATGGATCCCTAGGCATATAAAAACCCTTTCATCAAAATATTCACAACCCTTCATCAAAATACCTACAACCTCCACAACATCCTTTCATACACATCAACCCTTCCACCGCAACCCTTCACAACAACATTTTACTTTGCTTCTTTATGTTAGTTTTTCATCATATAAGCTAGCATTATGATCATAGGATCTTTTCACTAAGAGAATAACAAGCACAGTAATAAAACATAAGCACATCACAAGAGACAAGAGACACAAAGAGTTTTTCTCAGAGAAACCATAAAGGAGAAAACCCCGCAACTTCCTCAGAGATAGAATCAGCACCAAAATAGTAAAATCCCAAAACAGTAAGATGCACTTCTGACAGCAGTAGTCTTCTTCTTGTCTAGTCCTAGTGTATTTCCTTCCTCACTAATGCGCCACACTTGAGTGAGTGAGTGATGTGTGTTGCAAGTGATAAATAGAGAGGCTCTCACTCTCTATTTATATTCTTTCATTCACTTGAAGTGCACTCCAACATGTCGTCCTCACTTAACAATTACTTACTAGAGCCGACATCTCTAGGAGTGTCTAATAACCCTAGGGCCTCACCACTTGTGGGGACTTTGCCTCCTCTGACCAATAGGAGGGTAACACAATGGTGGGGACTATTTCCCCGACTTACAATGACTCACCTAGGGTCGAATTCACTAGGATAGTCTAATAACCCAAGGGCCCCACAACTGTGGGGACTTTAACCCTTGAACAATAGGAGGGTTACCCACAATGACTTGACATGAATTTCTGATTATAGAAACTTCCCAGAATAAACATTGGGGTATGACATGACTCAAATACATTACAATACATCCCGAAATGAACATCAGGTTACAATAGATAAGAAATACAAGTGAATACATTCCGAAGTTACAATTACATCAACACTCCCTCTTAACTAGGAAGGTAATCTCTTGACACAATTTATTAGCACAAGTCTTCTTCTCTGTATCATCTGAATCATTGTCAACTTCTCGTCATCTTCATCTTCAAGTCATTTTCATCTTTAGTCATCTTTCATCTGGATCTGAATCATCACTTGATCTAGATCCTCGTCACTGGATCATACTCGATTTGGAACATCGTCACTGGATCATACTCGATCTAGAACATCGTCACTAGATCATACTCGATCTGGAACATCATCACTAGATCATACTCGATCTGGAACATCATCACTAGATCATACTCGATCTGGAAAATCACTGGATCTGGATCATCACTCGATCTGGATCATCATCACTGGACTGGATCTGGATCATCACTCGATCTAGATCTGGATCTGGATCATCTCTCGATCTGGATCATCACTGCTAGATCTGGATCATCACTCGATCTGGATCTCTCGGAGTCATCATAACTGGATCTAGATCATAACTCGATCTAGATCATCGCTGCTGGTCATCATCATGAGTATTCTATCTTGTCATAGGAAGTTCTACAGAGCCAGCCTTCTTTCATGCTGGTTGTAGGCCTAGCCATCAGGTAGGTCTTCACCTAGCACTTACATCTGATCATGTAGTAAACTACAATCACATCAGAAAGGCCCAACACTCACATTCACCAGCATGGTAGTCACATCTACTACCATCTGTGAAATGGCTCTGCACTTACATCTGACCTACTCTTCAGAAAGGTACAGTACTCACATCCATCCAGGATGGAACACATCCTGCTCACAATGATGGAAGAGTTCTGCACTTCCATCCAGGCCAGAACTACATCCGCTCATAATGATGAAAGAACTATGTTCTTTTCACCCAGGCTAGAACCACATCCTGCTCACAATGATGGAAGATTTCCTCACTTTCATCCAGGCCAGAACCACATCCTACTCACAATGATGGAAGAAATCTGTTCTTCCACCCAGGTTGGAACCACATCCTGCTCACAATGATGAAAGACTCTCATCCAGGCGGGAACACATCCTTCTCACAATGATGAAATATTTCTGCACTTACATCTGACCTACTCGTCAGAAGGGCATGCACTCACATCTGACCTAGTAGGAACTGAATCCTACACCCTTGTCAGAATGGCCCCCAGTCCCAGACTAAGCTACCTGGTAACGGACCAGGTGCCTCCACTCTCCCAGAGAGTGGCAGTTGCCCTTACATCTGTCCTACTCAACGGAATGGCTAGAACTCATATCTGACATGGAAGGAACTGAATCCTCTCACCATGACAGAATGGCTCAGCCCTTATATTTGACCTACTCGTCAGAATGGCTATGGATCTTAGCACTCATATCTGACATGGAAGGAACTGAATCCTCTCACCATGACAGAATGGCTCAGCCCTTATATCTGACCTAATCATCAGAATGGATATGGATCTCAACACTCATATCTAACATGGAAGGAACTGAATCCTCTCACCATGATAGAATGGCTCAGCCCTTACATCTGAACTGCTCGTCAGAATGGATTTGGGACTCATCACTTTCCCTCAGAGGAAACCTCGATTTGGAGAACACCAAGCTTCTCCTTCAAGTACTCAAACTTCACTCTGGCTAATGGCTTCGTCAACACATCAGCTATCTGTTCCTCCGTCGCAACATACTGGAGCTTCACTGCTCCTCTCTGCACCATATCCATGATATAGTGATACTTGATCTCAATGTGCTTCGACTTGTCATGGAACACTGGATTCTCTGACAACTTCACACAACTCTGGTTGTCACAATGTATACAAGTAGCATCCATCTGGAGATCAAATAAATCAGACAGTAGCTTCCTCAGCCATACTACCTCACAACTAGCTGAACAAGCTATGACATACTCTGCTTCAGCTGTACTCAGTGCCACACATGATTGCTTCCTGCTAAACCAAGAGATCACACCTGATCCCATACTGAAGCAACATCCTGAAGTACTCTTCCTGTCGATGGCACTGCCTGCCCAATCTGAATCAACATAACCCTCCAGGTTAATCTTTGGATTCACATCATACTTGAGCCCATAATCAATTGTACCCTTCAGGTACCTCAGAATATGCTTTGCAACAGTCAAGTGAACACTCCTTGGATTTGTCAAGAACTGCCTCAAGGTGCTCACAGCAAAGCAAATATCTGGTCTCGTGTTCGTCAGGTACATCAATTACCCAATCATCCGATGATACATCGTAGCATCAACCGTCTCTGAAGAAGCATAATTCAATAGCTTCATGTTCGATGCCATAGGTGTGGTCATGCAGTCCATCATCCTAAACCTATTCAGGATCTCTACTACATACTTCCCTTGTCCACACCTCTATGCCTAGAAAATAATGCATCGACACATAACAGGAGCATCATTGGTCTTCCGCCTTCAACCTTGAAGAAAAGGTTGGAATCCACTTTACTCTCAGTAAAGCCTAGAGTCATCAGTAATCTATCCATCCTGTCGTACCACGTCGAACCTCAAGATATTCTGTAGTCACTCCCTCTGAAGCGAAGCATCATACTCCCTCTGTCTTCTGTACTCTATGCACTGAAAACATTCTGTACCGGAGTGAAAAGTAGCTTCCTATGCTACTAATATTCTATGTGACCATCTATTGTATAGAATTGCATCTTCAACCTTGTAGCAAAGGTTAAGATATTCATCAATCTCATCATGTATGTGTTTCAACTCTTATTGGCTGCAAATGTCTCTTCGTAGTCTAGGCCTTCCTTTCGTGAGAAGCCTCGTGCTACGAATATTGCTTTGTATCCCACGATGTTTCCATCTACTGCATGATGGAACTATGAACTTCTCTTCAGGTCTCGATGCTGCGTCCTGACATCATTCTTCTTGAACTGGTATTCCCTTTCTTCTTGGTGGCTGGAAGGTTCTACATCAATGATGTCACTGTACTCGTCATATTATTCTTTGTCTTTGAACTATCGTCACTTGTTCTTCGGAACAAGTCTTCATTATTCTTTGCTTGTAGGTGATTATGTATGTGATCTTTCCTACAAGTCAAATGTAGTTGTATGGTTAGAAAATTTCATAAGGAATATTCATACTGGAAAATACTTATGCATAAATATATGATCATGCAACTACTTTAGCCAATACAACATTCATCCATATCTCACTGAAACTTTCTAGATGCCTTCCATCTCTACCAAGACAATATTGAGATTGTGCACTAATCCAATATGTCAGCAAAGAGGTTTCAATCTAGATAAGTAGCAATGGAGAGTTGTATAGCATCGTGAGCTACTTACCCATCACATGCATATTAGTAGTATACTATCATTAATGTAAACATCCTATCATGCATAATACAATAACTGAATATAAACAAATGCATAACAAAACAATGAAATGACAATTGAATACTTATCTTTATTTGTTTCGTGGGTATACTCCTTCTTGAGTCTTCAGCTTCATCATCTTATTTGGATGGTGAGAGCTTGATCTTTAGTTTCTCCCATCTTCTCTTCTCTTCTTATGAGTCGAGCTTCTTCTTCTTCTCGGAGTATACTGAAGGTAATCACTTCCTTTTGGCACACATTCCTCGAATGAATGAATCACACGATCCTGGGATGCCATTCAAGGTGACCATCACCACTTTTGCATTCTTCACTTCTTCTTTAACCTCTTCAAGTTGTTCTTTGATTTGAAAGACTCTTATGACGGCATGGTCTCTGCATTCTGGATCTTCACATTCTTCAACTGGTTTCTTAAGGTCATATTCTGATTTCTATTCTTCCCTTCAAATATCTTGGTCAAGGAATCAAACCTCATCGGTGTCTTTAGGGAAGACACTTGTAGTACAATTTGATTCATGACTGAATCATCAATGATCTTCTGGGCTTTGACCAAGTTCTTTTTGTGAAAGGCTTCTAGCCTCATCTCCCTCTGAAACTGGAACCTCTCTACTCATGTAGGTGTCCAATCCATTTTCTTCAGAGAGATCAAATACTTCTATGCTTGGAAGTTGTCAGCTTCACCAAGCTTATCATCAAGCTGATGTGATAGATCACTTTTAAATAAGAACCTCAAATGAAAATAGCAAAGGATTAGATCTTACCGATTTGAGGTGTCTGTGTTGGTTTCGTAGTTAGCTGATCTAGGGTTTGTCACAGAAACCCTAATTTTCAAAAATTGGAATCTTTCAGATATGATTGGATATACAGATATATCTCTTCAAATGGATCTGTCCAATGTACTCCTTTTCTGAAAACAGTGGAGGGAAGCTCCCAGAACAGGAAGCCCTAGTTTTCCAATTTCTTCTACAGAAATTCCTGTTATTGCTTCTATGATATATCCAAAGTTACTACTCTTTTGTGTCTGAAATATCTCAGTGAGGTAATCACGCATGTTATGGATCCAAAAACACCGGTTTCATCAGAATTGGTTTCACCATTTGGGATTTATGATCTTTTTCCAAAGGTGACCTGTTACAAGACTATTCAAAAAAGTGAAGTTGTACGGCATGCCACGTGTCACTGGTTGATCTTATGAGTCTAATATATGGACCACCGAAATTACAGTCCGTTCCCTTTCTGGAACATCTTCAAGAATTCCATTTGCACCTCTGTAGCCCAAGATATTGCAATTATCCCCAGGTATCTCGTTTAAGGATGAATTATGGAAGAGTCTGGAACCCTAACTTGGAGGGATCATATCTCCCAGAATATAGAGAATAGGAGGCTGATGTTTTGACACAGTGTTCATCAGGATTGTATCTTTGTCCCCTACAATTTTCAGCTTCTGATACTTCACCAAACTTGGAATATAGCGAATGTACCAAAACTTATTAGTTTTAGTATTTAGGGTTTTTCCTAGCTCGGGGTCAAACTAGGGTTTGACTTTCCCGGAGTTTCACCCAACCAAATTTCTTGATCCAGGTCTATAAAATTCGGTTTTGATGAGGAGAAAAATCCTATGCTGGTCTCACTCAAAAATTCCTCTTCTGTAGAAATCCCTAATTTTTGCATCGAAAACTGAAAATGCTCAGAATTGAATTCCGCTTCGACGAAAAGATGCGCCCTTCAATGGAGAATCATCCTAGCATATTTTTTCTAATAGATTGTGGAGAGAGACCCAAAAAGTAAGAAGCCATAGCTTCTGCAGCTGCACAATGTCTTCTTCTCAGGTTAGCTCTGATACCATGTTAGTTTTTCATCATATAAGCTAGCATTATGATATTAGGATCTTTTCACTGAGAGAAGAACAAGCACAACAATAAAACATAAGAACATCACAAGAGACAAGAGACACAAAGAGTTTTTCTTGGGGAAACCATAAAGGAGAAAACCCCACAACTTCCTCAGAGATAGAATCAGTACCAAAACAGTAAAATCCCAAAACAGTAAGATGCACTCCCAACAGCAGTAGTCTTCTTCTTGTCTAGTCCCAGTGTATTTCCTTCCTCACTAATGCACCACACTTGAGTGAGTGAGTGATGTGTGTTGCAAGTGATAAATAGAGAGAATATCACTCTCTATTTATATTCTTCAATTCGCTTGAAGTGCACTCCAACATGTCGGCCTCACTTAACAATTACTTACTAGAGACGACATCTCTAGGAGTGTCTAATAACCCTAGTGCCCCACCACTTGTGGGGAATTCGCCTCCTTTGACCAATAGGAGGGTAACACAATGGTGGGGACTATTTCCCTGACTTACAATGACTCACCTAGGGTAGACTTCACTAGGATAGTCTAATAACCCAAGGGCCCCACAACTATGGGGACTTTAACCCTTGATCAATAGGAGGGTTACCCACAATGACTTGACATGACTTTCTCATTATAGAAACTTCCCGGAATAAACATCGGGGTATGACATGACTCAAATACATTAAAATAGATCCCGGAATGAACATCGGCTTACAATAGATAAGAAATACAAGTGAATACATTCCAAAGTTACAATTACATCAACACTTTAGTGTGCAACACCAAATTTGCATCTGTTTAGGCTGACAATACAAGTAGTATAAGCAAACTCATCAACGTTATTTCTCTAAAATCGTAACCATATTTCATAACATTCACTATCAAGTATTGAAACACCAGGAATGTGATGCAGGAGCATAGACTTGAATTTCAAAAGGATAAAATTATCTTAATTGTTTTATTTGTGTTTAATTAAATAAATGAACAATGGATTTTAATATCCTCACTATGTAATGACAGTTAGGAAATTGAGTTAAAGTTTTGTAAAGACTCAAGGAGTCTAAGTAACTATATTTGTGTTGTTTTAGGGCTATTGTAATCTTCCGAGAGGATGGTAGAGGCGAGAGTGAAAAAGAGGAATCAGAGGATTGTTTCAGAAAGGAAATTCTTGAAGAATAAAAGACCTCTGTTACTCCATATTTCGAATCTATTGAATGTGTGTCCCTATTGTTATCGTGTTTCATTAAATGAAGATATCAACCTCTAAGGATTCAGAATCCATATATGTATACGTCTGGAAAATGCCTTGAAATGACTTGTAATTTTTTTAGTTTTTTCATCTTCATGCTATATGAGTTTAGACTTATGAAATAGGTTACTAAACCCATGAAGAATCACTAGCCACAGATCCTAAAAACAACTTAAAAGCTGATGTGTATTGTAACACATATTTCACTGTGTATATTTTGATTTGGAATTTATGTACCTTAGTTTACAGAATCGATAATTCTGGTGTTATCTACACTTAGTAAATAGATCTGAAATCGGTTCCACTATATCCCTTGCATAAAGTGGTATCAGAGAAAACTGTTTGAGGAGCGAACATAATAGTTGGAGGAGCAAACTATTTTTTTTTAAATTTCAGAATGGCATTCCGAGTTCTAGTAGGACATGGCAGAGGAGGCCGAAGAGGTAGGCCTATTGCTAATGCAGAAATTATGGAAGAGTTGAGAATTCTGTGAGAAGAGATGGAAGCCATGAGAGAAGCTAGAAGAGATCCTGCAGCAAGTGATGTTAGTGAGGCTGAAGAAGAGGGTGAACCAGAAATAGAAGGTGAGACATAGGATATTGCAGTGAAATTGTTGAAGGCAGTGATTGGGTCTAGTTCAAAACCAAGATTAGAGATAGTTACATACAATGGATGTTTGAATCTAGAAGAATTAGTTGATTGGATAAATACAATGGATAAGCATTTTGATTTTGCTGAGATGCCTGAATATAATAAGGTAAAGTTTAAAGTGACTAGAATCCAAGGTCATGCTTTACTTTGGTGGGATGGTGTACAGGCAAAAAGGAGAATGTTGCATAAACAACCAATCAAAAGTTTTAGTAGAATGGTTTCCAAGTTGAGGGACAAATTTATACCAAAATATTACCAAGTTGTTTTGTATAAAAAGATGCAGAACCTGAGACAGAGGCTACTTACTATTAGAGAATACATAGAAGAGTTTTAGAAAGTAAACATTAGACCTGGACACACAGACGATAATTCTGAGAAAGTAGCCAGGTACATGAATGGTCTTAAATTTGACATTCAGGATGAGATGAGTTTGTTTTCACCTAAGTCAATAGAAGAAGCATATTAATGTGATTTGAAGGTAGAAGAGAAATTGAATAGGAGAAACAACTCAGGAAAAGGAAAAGGACAGGCTTACAGAGGTAAGGAAGCACAGACTGAAAGAGGTAAAGTTTCAGTACAAAATGATGGAGCTGAATCTTCAAATTAACCAGAAAAATATCAGAGAGGAAAAGACTTCAGAGGAAGAAAACCTTTCCAAAGTGGTAGAGGAAGAGGTAGAAACCGAGAGGTTAGATGTTATACCTATGGGAAGATAGGCCATATGTCATGGGATTGTCCTTAATGAGCCATAAGACAAGGAAATGTCTAGATTGCACAAGTTGAGAATGAACAAAAAGAACCTGATGATCATGTGGAAGTTCTAGAGATAGGAGAAGCCTTATTGATGAGGAGAACTTTGCTGAAGCCAAGCAAGGAGTTGCATGAACCATTCCAAAGGAAGAACTTGTTCTGAACAATGTGAAAATCACAAGGTAAGTGTTGTAAATTAATTATTGATAATGCCAGCACTGATAATTTAGTTTCTGTAGAGATTGTTGAGAAGTTGGGATTGCAAAAATAAAATCATCCTACATCATACATAATTTCTTGGTTACAAAAAGGACACCATGTACTAGTCAATGAACAGTGTAAAGTTGATTTCCAAATTCGAAATTATAGGGATCAAGTTTTATGTGATGTGGTTCCAATGGATGTTTGTCATGTGTTATTGGGTAGGCCATGGCAATGCGACATGAATGTAATCTACAAAGGTAGGGAAATTAATTTTGTTTCGGAGAAGGAAGAAAGGAGACATACTCTTGTTCCCCTAAATGATGAGAAGATAGAGGAACAAACCAGACCAAAGATATTGCTAGTAAAGGAGAAATAATTTCTATAATGGCTGCAAGAAGAAGATGTAAGTTTTGCTATTGTTGGTAAGCCTAGGACTGTTGTAACCAACACTAGAGTTGATGAATTGCCTATAGAAGTTCATAAATTGTTAGAGGATTATGTAGACATAGTTGTGGATGATTTACCAGATAAATTACCACATGTTAGGAGTATCAGTCATCATATGGATTTGATTCCAGGGGCTAGCTTTCCAAATAAAGCTGCTTACAGATTGACTCCGGCAGAAAATGCAGAAATGATAAGACAAGTGCAAGAATTGTTGAACAAAGGGTTGGTAAGAGAAAGTATGAGCCCTTGTGCTTTACCTACAGTGTTGAGTCCTAAGAAAGAAGGAGAATGGAGGATGTGTACATAGTCGAGAGCTATAAACAGAATCACTATCAGGTATCGTTTTCCTTTACCTATGATGGATGATTTGATGGATTGTTTAAGTGGTTCCAAATATTTTTTTAAGATAGATTTGAAAAGTGGATATCATTAGATAAGAATGAGAGAAGGATATGGATGGAAGACAACTTTCAAAACTAATACTGGGTTGTGTGAATGGTTAGTTATGCCTTTTGGGTTAACTAATGCACCTAGTACTTTTATGAGGCTGATGAATGAAGTACTTAAGGAATTCATAGGAAATTTTGTCATTGTTTATTTGGATGATATTCTTATTTTCAGCAAGACAAGAGAAGAGCATCTTAGACATTTGAAATTAGTTATGAATAAATTGCATGAAGAGAAGCTTCTGATAAATCTGAAAAAATGTTTCTTTATGAAACAAGAATTAATTTATTTGGGGTTTGTAATTTCACAAGAAGGACTGAAAATGGATCTAGAGAAGGTAAAAGCAATTTTTGATTGACCATCTCCAAATAATGTGTTTGACTTAAGAAGTTTTCATGGGTTAACAAGTTTTTATAGAAAGTTTATAAGGAAATTCAGTGGAATATGTGCTCCAATCTTGGACACAATGAAGAAAGAAAGAAAATCATTTAAATGGACTGTTGCAAGAGAGAAAGGATTTAAATTGTTGAAGGAAAATATTACTGAGAGACCTATTTTAGATCTCCCAGACTTTAACAAATTGTTTTTTGTTAGATGTGATGCTAGTGGATATGCTGTTGGAGGGGTATTGAGTTAGAATGATAAACCAGTTGCATATTTCAGTGAGAATTTAAATGAAGCTAAACATAAATATTCTACATATGAAAAATAATTTTATGCAGTAATTCAAGCTCTAAAGAAGTGGAAGAGTTACCTCATGCCTGCAGAATTTGTCCTATATTCCAACAATCATGCTTTACAGTTCATAACTAAACGAGAAAAGCTAAATTAGAAACATGTTAAGTGGGTTGAATTTATGCAGAATTTCACTTTTGATTTGAAGCATATCAATGGAAGTTCTAATAAAGTTGCAGATGCTTTGAGCAGGAGATGTTTAGTTTTGCAGGAGTTCCAAGTGAACGTCCTTGGATTTGAACATTTGAAGGATCTATATTTAGAAGATGCTGATTTTAGAGAAGCTTATGAAGCTTGTCAAAATCTAGTTCTCAGAGATCAAAGCCCATGGATGGACTTCATGTTTCAAGAAGGATTATTGTTCAAAGGCAGTAAATTGTGCATTCCCAGATGTTCAATGAGGGAAAATTTGTTGAAGGAAGAACATAGTGGAGGACTTGATGGTCATTTTGGGAATGATAAGACTTTTGCACAATTGAGTAACTTTTATTATTGGCCAGGAATGAGGACCGATGTACAAATATTTGTTGGAAAATGTCAAATATGTCAACATGCCAAAGGGAGACAACAGAATGCAAGATTATATCAACCATTACCTATTCAAAAGAAGCCTTGGGATGCTATGAGCATCAATTTTATTCTAGGATTTCCAAGAACCCAGAGAGGTAATTATTATATATTTATTGTAGTGGATATATTCTCAAAGATGGCACATTTTATCTCTTGTTCCAAAACTAGTGATGCCACTCTTATTCCAAATCTGATTTTTAAAGAAGTAGTAAGACTTCATGGTCTTCCCATGAGTATAGTTTCAGACATGGATACAAAATTTGTAGGCCATTTTTTAAGAACTTTATGGAAGAAATTGGGGACAGAACTTAACTTCAGTTCATCTTACCATCCTTAGACTAATGGACAAACTGAAGTTACAAATAGAAGTTTGGGTAATATTTTGAGAAGTTTAGTTGGTGTACATCCTAATCAGTGGGATCTAGCTTTACCACAGGTTGAGTTTGCATATAATGATTCACCTAATAGAAGCACAAAGTTGAGTCCTTTTAAGATTGTTTATGGAACAAATCCTAGAGGAGTATTTGAGCTCAGAGACTTGGGAATAATAGAGAAAAGGAGTGCAAATGCAAAATATTTTTCTTTTGTATGTGACATGTTAAGGAACAATTGCAAGAGAACAGTCTTAATTACAAACATAAGGCATATCTGAAGAGAAGAGAAGTTAAATTTCAATATGGTGACTTAGTATTGGCTTATCTAAGGAAAGAAAGATTTCCCAGGGGTGCTTATAATAAATTGAACGTTAAGAAGATTGGACCTTGTAAAATTTTAAGGAAGTTCTCAGCTAATGCTTATGATATTGAACTGCCAGATGATATGGGAATATCACTTATATTCAATGTTGCAGATTTGTACACTTATAACGAAGATGAAACTGAAACAAATGATCTTGACAGAAGAAGTGGACAAACAGTTGATTGGCAGAGAAAAATTCCTATTATACAAAAGATGGAAATGGAGCAGATTTTGGACACCAGAGTACTGAAGAGGACTAGAGGGCAAGAGTACTATGAGTACTTAGTTAAATGGAAGGACCATCAACCTGAAGATGCTACTTGGGTGACTATTGCATTCATATAGGAAAGTGGCAGGACTGTAGAATAACTCATGAACAGGAGTCCATGAATTTTTTTACCCGAGGAGTCTGGTGCAGGAGCATAGACTTAAATTTCGAAAGGATAAAACTATCTTAATTGTTTTATTTGCGTTTAATTAAATAAATGAAAAATGAATTTTAATATCCTAACTATGTAATGACAGTTAGGAAATTTAGTTAAAGTTTTGTAAAGATTTGGGGAGTCAAAGTAACTAGATTTCTGTTGTTTTAGGGGTATTGTAATATTCCGAGAGGAGGGTAGAGGCGAGAGTGAAAAACAGGAATCAGAGGATTGTTTCAGAAAGGAAATTATTGAAGAATAAAAGACCTCTGTTACTCCATATTTCAAATCTATTGAATGTGTGTCCATATTGTTACCGTGTTTGATTAAATGAAGATATCCTCCTCTAAGGATTTAGAATCCATATATGTATACGTCTGGAAAATGCCTTCAAATGACTTGTAAGTTTTTTTTGTTTTTTATCTTCACGATGTATGAGTTCATTCTTATGAAATAGGTTACTAAAACCATGAAGAATCACTAGCCACAGATCCTAAAAACAACTTAAAAGCCGCTGTGTATTGTAACACATATTTCACTGTGTATATTTTGATTTGGAATTTATCATGAATTTATGTACCTTAGTTGACAGAATCGATAATTCTAGTGTTATCTACACTTAGTAAATAAAGCTGAAATTGGTTCCACTATATCGCTTGCATCAGAATGCATCCACTCCCTAGGGTGTAGTCGATATTAAAAACCCTATCATGACCTGACATTGGGGAAGTGTGCACCCCTTTCCGATGTGAGCCATGTAGGCCCTACTCATACTCAAGCAGTCTCCCATAATGAAAATAAAATCAAAACATGCTCTTCATATTGACTCTAACAACAAGACATGCATATTCTTAGCTAGGGTCACATACCACTTATCCATTTGTAGATATAGTATTTCTTCATTAATGAGGAATGGGGGCTCCCTTCTATGAGTTGAAAATCCCTCGGTTTTCCATCCAACCTCCTTTTTACATTCCATATCCCACATATGTATTACTGACATAATATTACCATCTCACTCATATTGTTTACCAATCATGTAGTGCATATTGGATATTACCAAAATATCCAATGGAGTTTCACCCGAAACCCATTTCCAAGATATGGGATCCTTCCTATGAAGTTTGGTTCCTACAGACCATCACACATGGTCTTCCTGCAATGTGTATTCCTGGCACTCTTATCAAGTATCCAAATAGTAAACATCATTTAACAATACAATTCAAATCTGATTGTTCCATAACCAATCCATGGCACTAACAATTCAATTCAATATGCATTTGCAGCTCTGTCTACTACAGAAATTGATTTGCTTAGAAATGAGGCTATGCTCATATTATTTGTATCTTGTAAGTGGAACCAATTTTCCCATTATAATTTTATGCTTACTAGCATAACATGAACATCTACTTACAACATGTCCTCCTGACACAATTCTATGCAAGCCAACAGTGATTAGTAATTATCAGGAAATTCTCAAATCTGAAATCTAGAAGTCCAAATTGACAATCTGTTCTCCACATAAACTATTTTTACAACCAGGAGACTCTTGTCATGAGGTTTTTCTCTTTCACATGGTAGATTCCGGCCTTCGTCATGGACTTAACCACATTGCCATGCCCGAAACAATTTACCTGGAATATGAACTTTAATTAGCCAAACACTTTGTAAGTCTCTATGCATATAATATTTCATAGTTGCAACAATCACTGAAGCATTTTCAGAATTATAACACTCCAGAATTCAAACACTTCCAGCTGTTAACATATCAATATCACCAAAACTCATTTACTTTACATGAATCATTATCATACTAAAATTGCAAGGTACAGTCACATCATTTATCCAATTTAAATGAAACTTTTAGATACTCATTATTTCACAGTCATATCATTTATACAACTTTTCCCTCCCACAGAGCATTTCGGAAGCCCATCGATCATGACTACCCTCTTCATGCACTTACTATTCTGCATTCATAATAGCCCATGAAATGAACCTAGAACGCCCAACTAGATTATAACCTTCTCCTTAGATGTAGTTACATGTACAAGATGTGAGTTGTTGCTTCATCCATATTTCGACTCATGATGTCCCCCCACAATGGAAATATTGTGACCATGGAAAAGTTGACCTACTAAAATCCCAAAGGACTAGCCACTCTGGAGCATGTCATCCCTACCATTGACACCACATACCACACCCACCCCCAGTCTTTCTCCGGGGAATTATGGGGTTCATTTTTGATACACACCATCACGTTTTTCTTTCCACCCTCTGGAATCATGAGTACACCAGTCATATCTAGTCTTAACCTTACGGGATTAAATTTGGGTGTTCTAGTGTGGTACCTCAACCAACCCAACCCCACCTTAACATAGGCAGGGAAGACACTCTTTTATAGTAAAAATGATGGTTGTCTGGTGATAAGGAAGAATAAGAAACAATCCACTAATATGGGCATCTAAAGATGAATCCAGTATTAAATTTACTGGAAATGCTTGTGAATGTTTGAAATGAAATAATCATAGCATAAAAATATGAATTCTGATCCAATAAACACTTATTCAAGCATGAAAAGATAACAGAATGGGAAGATAAACATGAAACACACTCACATGATCAAGGAAATAAAGTACAGACTGTAAAATAAATGACACAAGAATCTTTGCTAGAAAACTTGCTTGGCTTTGAAATATTTTTATTAATCTTGAATCTCTCTTACAAAAAACAGTTCTTTCTCATGGGTTCCAACCCTCATTACATTACAAAATTTTATTTTTATACATCAAAGATCATTGAGCTGATAACTCTATACATACTAAAAATAGGCATATGTAAATACCTTATTACATATTTCAATTAACCTTAACAAACTATTCCTATCGTCTAGGACACAAATCTAATCAATATACCAAAAATAGAATTATGTTGTGTTGCAGCTGCAACCTTTTTCCCCAAAATTTTAAATTTTAGGGCCCTCCTTTTGATTTACTTCTATTAGATCTAGCCTAGGATTTTTTGGTTTCACTAAAGCTGCCTTGAAGTTCAGATCTTTTGCTTAAAACTTGATCCTTTTCATTTTTGTATCGGGATATTAGTTGGCTATCATTTCGATATTGGAAGCATAGTCGACTGTCTTTCTGATGTTGTGGAAGTTGAACGATCTACCCTGTCGGCAATACTTCATACTCCCTAGCCGATACGTCGAAACCGCGGATTCTTTTTGTCTTCGTTTTTTTTTTCGAGCTTAACACTTATCATTTTGATTACCGATGACTTTTTTATCACTATCGGGAGGCTTGTCAAGAATGAACCGGAGTACTAGCCTTTTATGCTGCCGACGTTGCAGGAGGCAGGTGATGAACGTTCCAAAAGCTAGTTGTTTCCCCGTCAATGCCTTAGAACTTAGAATGTCTAAGTTTCGATACCTTTTAAAAAAAAAAGTGGAGTCGCGATAATAAATTTTACGCTGCTGACACCACGGAAGGATGTTTGGTTTTGAAGTTCAGAGAGTTAATGCTTTTCCTCACTGATGCCTTAGAGTTTAGGTGTTTCGATATTTGACACATGTTAGAATGAATAAAGTTGCAAGGATAATACTTTATGTTTCTGATATTATGGAGGATATTAGGTATTGAGGTTCTGCACTTAGTTCTTAGAGCTGTCGATGACTGATATTTTTAAAAGTCTCTCGGGTCCGTAGTTGTTTTAACGCCCGCTGTTGTAGCTACCATCCAAACTTTACTTCCGATTGAATTAGGTAGGACTGCCGATAGGGTTTTGTCCCACCGGCAGTTTCCACCGAAGGTTATATATATGAGGGGAGCATTATTTTATTATTTATCCGTATTTTAACTTGCCGTTTTCTCTAGTCCTTGTCATTTGCACCGATTCACGTGCCCAGCTATATGAACTCGATTTTCTAGCATTTATACCATGAAGAATTTGCCATCCCGTCAACTACACTGTTGTTTGCTAGGTAGGTGAACCACGACCTTGTTTTTTTTGGTTTTTAATGGTCGATTTGGAACCGTTGGTTTTTCCCCTGGTTAGGTTTTCTGTGAGTTAGGTTTGTCCGCATAAAGAGATGTTTGTCCTTGCAGTGTGCATGCTTTTTTACTTGAGGGTGAAGAGTTTAGCTATTTGCAGTTTTCTTTACCGGAAATTTTTTGAGTCTACGTGATTATTTGAGCCGTTATGGATGCTTTTGCTCCAAAGTGAAAGATTAGGGCATGGTGCAGACAAGCGTTTCACTGTCTGCACCACCCGTTCTTTTGGTTGTCCACATCCATCCAGGGGGTGTTAAACCTTTGCTTGCACTTACCTTTTTCCTTGGGACTACGGAGGTTTTCCATTTTTGGTTAGGTTAGGGTTTTTTCGACAGGAAGAGCGTTGTGTAGGGTCTAATACTTTTGAGTTTGGTTTTGAAGACTAGCAGTAGGAATAGTTTGATTCATCCTTTTAGTTGACATCGGATTAGTTTGATACGGTTTGAGTGCAGATAAAGGATTATTTTTCGACTTTGTGAAATTTACGGGCAGTGGACTTAGGCAATTTTAGGACACAACCTGCAGGATTTTTTCTTTCACCTTATTAATTCTTTCATGCATTGAATACTGTGTGTAGTTTATTTTTTCAAAATGAATATGGAGGAGGTAAACAAATTGATATAGTTTGTTTTTTATTGTTAAAACACTTGCTAGTAGCTAAATGGGTCTAAGAACATGCTATCATTGTGACAGGTTGATTGTTGTAATGAAAACATGTCAAGGAGACAAAAGAAAAAGGCTCCTGTGGTTGAAGGAGAACTCGAAGTTCAGATCATCACCAAGGTTGAGTATATATATGAAGATACCAAAGCTTCCACTGGGGTTGAACCAGACTACAAGTGGGGAGAGAGCTATAGGATGATTTCCAACCAGAACATACTTGATGCAAGTTTCGAGGAGCTAACCATTTATTCCAACATTGAGAAATCAGCTCTCATAAAAGTAGCCCCAAGACCCAAGTTGTTCCCTTGTTCAGAGGTGATAGGCTAGATTCTACCTAGGGCAGATGTAACCACAATGATTCTTCCTAGCTGTCTCCTTTAACATCGGAAATAAAGTCGACTATGCTTCCGATATTGAAAGGCTAGCCAACTAATCTTCTGATACAAAAATGAAAAGGATCAAGTTTTAAGCAAAAGATCTGAACTTCAAGGCAGCTTTAGTGAAACCAAAAAATCCTAGGCTATATCTAATAGAAGTAAATCAAAAGGAGGGCCCTAAAATTTAAAATTTTGGGGAAAAAGGTTGCAGCTGCAACACAACATAATTCTATTTTTGGTATATTGATTAGATTTTTGTCCTAGACGATAGGAATAGTTTGTTAAGGTTAATTGACATATGTAATAAGGTAGTTACATATGCCTATTTTTAGTATGTATAGAGTTATCATCTCAATGATATTTGATGTATAAAAATAGGATTTTGTAATGTAATGAGGGTTGGAACCCATGAGAAAGAACTATTTTTTGTAAGAGAGATTCAAGATCAATACAAATATTTCAAAGCCAAGCAGGTTTTCTAGCAAAGATTCTTGTGTCATTTATTTTACTGTTTGTACTTTATTTCCTTCATGTGAGTGTGTTTCATGTTTATCTTCCCATTCTGTTATCTTTTCATGCTTGAATAAGTGTTTATTGGATCAGAATTCATAGTTTTATGCTATGATTATTTCATTTCAAACATTCACAAGCATTTCCACTAAAGTTAATATTGGATTCATCTTTAGATGCCCATATTAATGGATTGTTTCTTATTCTTCCTTATCACCAGAAAAACATCATTTTTACTATAAAAGAGTGGCTTCCCTGCCTATGTTAAGAATTCCATTGGAAATCATTGTCATTAATAATTTTTCACATTTGATTCCATGCCCAATGGCGACTAGTTTCAACCATTATCCCCATTAAATTTCATTTCTTTTCGCGTATTTCTTCCCTTTTTGTTTATCTATTTAGAGATCCCTCTCTAGAATGAAAGAAGCCATCTTGCATCTTAAATATTGGTTTTGTTTTTACCTCGGGATTATCCTCTCACAACCAAGGGTAAATTCTGAATGATAGTAGGTAGTCCAACCAAGGAGAAAAAGGATAAACCTATATTGATTGAACGATCATTCAATTACTTTTATGAGCATGAATTGAACCAAGTTTTCTTGACAATATTTTCTTTATGAGAGGTCTAGAAAAGGGCTTAAATACAACCCATAACAGAGATTTTCGTAGAGTACGGTCCCAATGTCCAAAAAATCATAAAAAGGATGCAAATGGAAACGTTCCTAGATGGAAGGTGATAGGGTGGTCCTTTTCATTAATTGGTCTCCATAGTCCTAAAAAGGATAATCGATACCACATAGACACCCTTTCAAATACTTTAATGATCATGAAAGGAAGCAAGCTTGGTCGACAATCTTTTCATTTTTTAAGGAGTCAAAAAAGATATTAATATAAACTATGTAATGGTTAGTCAAGAAAGGAGGATGTGTTCAATGTGCCAAAAAAGGTGATGTTGGTATCATGGGTGACAGAGAGAAAAAATAACAGTGGAACACTGGTGGGGCATTCTTGCGGGATGATGAATGGTGGTAAAATAACACAAATTTTTCAGTATGGATGGAGCAGAGGTATCATGAACGTGCCAATACTGAAGAGGTTCAGGAGGACATTATATTTGTGACATCGAAGGAAGACTTTTCGTAAGTCTTCCAAATGTTTGGAACGCTTATGAGAACGAGTCATGAGGTTGTCCAAATATACAAGGATAATGTGAATGAGTTCATGGAAGAAAAAAATCATGGCTTGCTGAAAAGTGGCTCCCTCATTTTGAAGGCCAAACGACATGACACGATATGAAAATTTTCCCCAGGATTTGGTAAAGATGATTTTATATTGATCTTCTTTACGGATCTGGATTTGGTTGTAACTCAAAAAACTATCCATGAAGGAAAAGAATTCATATTTGGCACATGCATCTATGATTTGGTAAATAAATAGAGTGGGGAAGTTGTCTTTGGGACAAGAAAAATTGAAATCATGGAAGTTGTACACACTCGAATGGTTCTTGTTTTTTATTAACAGGAATAGGATTGGAAACCCAAGTGGTCTATGAAATGGGGTGTACAAATATCGCATTGCGTGGGTTTTTCGAGCTCAGCTTTGATGGTAGGGGCCTTTAGCAAGTGGGTGTGTCATTGATTTTGGCAAACAGGGGAGACATCAGTCCATGTGTCGATGCGATGTTCAATGATAGATGCATCAATCCCGAGCATTTTGGTGTAGGACCAAGCAAAAATACCATGAAACGCTTAGAAACATGTCTTGTAGGAAGTGACTTCCTCAGTAGAGCATGAAGAACCTCTCATGATATTCTCAACTATCCCAAGTTTCATTGAGATGTTGACTTGGATGTTTGGAAAGATACTAGACATATTACCTTCCTCAAAGGCTTTGGGGTCCAGGATTGGGTTTTTGAACCAATCGACACTTCTACGAATAAAATATTTCAATTCAATAGAGAATTGATTCGACAATGAGGAAGGTTATTTAGGGATGAAAACTGAGCGATGGTGTAGGTCATCCCAAGGATACTCAAGATGTGACAGCTTCAAGGATCTCTTCATCGTTACAAAAGTGGCGCCTGGATAGATCAGAGGGATCTTCCATGGTTGATGAGTGGGAAGGAAGACTTGATGTTGAGATCATAAATATGGTTTTGGTAGTATCCGAGGAAGAAGCCGAAAGGTGGATTTCTTCGAGGATGATGACTTTAGTCTCAAGGGAGTGCTTGCGGAAGGTAGTGACAAGGCTTATGCAGGTTTTGGAAATGATGGGAATAATGACCATAGAGGACACAAAATACACACAAGTGGTACGTACACAATGATTTTTTCTTAACCGTAGGGATGTTTGGTACATTAACAGATAGATTTTTTTCAACCTATAATATAGTTCACAAGTGGGTGCAAAGAAATGACAAATTGGGACAATTTTGAATAGTGTGGCTGAGGGAATCGCATAAGGAACAAGTAGGAGGTGGACATGGTTTTGGAGGGGTTTTTGGCACCTTTCCCCCAGTATTCATAGGAGGAGGGGGTGTAGGAGTGGATGAAGGAGAGTTGGTTTTTTACCAGGAGGTGGATATAACACTGTCTCAATAGGTTGGACTAGTGTCAACATGATTTATTATGTTGAGGTGGGGTTGGGTTGGTTGAGGTACCACACTAGAACACCCAAAGTTAATCCCGTAAGGTTAATACTAGATATGACTAGTGTACTCATGATTCCATGGTCACAATATTTCCATCGTGGGGGGACATCATGAGTTGGAAGATGGATGAAGCAACTACTCACATCTCATACATGTAACTACGTCTAAGGAGAAGGTTATAATCTAGTTGGACATTCTAGTATCATTTCATGGGATGTTATGAATGCAGAATAGTAAGTGCATGAAGAGGGTAGTCATGATCGATGGGCTTCCGAAATGCTCTGTGGGAGGGAAAAAGTTGTATAAATGATATGACTGTGAAATAATGAGTATCTAAAAGTTTCATTTAAATTGGATAAATGATGTGACTGTACCTTGCAATTTTAGTATGATAATGATTCATGTAAAGTAAATAAGTTTTGGTGATATTGATATGTTAACAGCTGGAAGTGTTTGAATTCTGGAGTGTTATAATTCTGAAAATGCTTCAGTGATTGTTGCAACTATGAAATATTATATGCATAGATACTTACAAAGTGTTTGGCTAATTGAAGTTCATATTTCAGGTAGATTGTTTCGAGCATGGCAATGTGGTTAAGTCCATGACAAAGGCTGGAATCTACCATGTGAAAGAGAAAAATCTCATGAGAAGAGTCTCTTGGTTGTAAAAATAGTTTATGTGGAGAATAGATTGTCAATTTGGACTTCTAGATTTCAGATTTGAGAATTTCCTGATAATTACTAATCACTGTTGGCTTGCATAGAATTGTGTGAGGAGGACGTGTTATAAGTTGATGTTCATGTTATGCTATTAAGAATAAAATTATAATGGGAAAAGTGGTGCCACTTACAAGAGACAAACAATATGTGGATAGCCTCATTTCTAAGCAAATCAATTTCTGTAGTAGACAGAGCTGCAAATGCATATTGAATTTAATTGCTAGTGCCATGGATTGGTTATGGAACAATCAGATTTGAATTGTATTGTTAAATTATGTTGACTATTTGGATACTTGATAAGATTTCCAGGAATAAACATTGCAGGAAGACCATGTGTGATGGTCTACAGGAGCCAAACTTCATGGGAAGGATCCCATATCTTGGAAATGGGTTTCAGGTGAAACTCCATTGGATATTTTGGTAATGTCCAATATGCATTACATGATTGGTAAAAAATATGAGTGAGATGGTAAATGTTATGTTAGTAAGACATATGTGGGATATGGAATGTAAAAAGGAGGTTGGATGGAAAACCGAGGGATTGTCAACTCATAGAAGGGAGCCCCCATTCCTCATTAATGAAGAAAGACTATATCTACAAATGGATAAGTGTTATGTGAACCTAGCTAAGAATATGCATGTCTAGTTGTTAGAGTCAATATGAAGAGCATGTTTTGATTTTATTTTCATTATGGGAGACTGCTTGAGTATGAGTAGGGCCTACATGGCTCACATCGGAAAGGGGTGCACACTTCCCTGATGTCGGGTCATGATAGGGTTTTCAATATTGACTACACCCTAGGGAGTGGATGCATTCCGATGCAAGGGATATAGTGGAACCAATTTTAGATCTATTTACTAAGTGTAGATAACACTATAATTATCGATTCTGTCAACGAAGGTACATAAATTTGTGATAAATTCCAAATCATAATATACACGGTGAAATATGTGTTACAATACACAATGACTTTTAAGTTGTTTTTAGGATCCATGGCTAGTGATTCTTCATGGGTTTAGTAACCTATTTCATAAGTGTGAACTCATACAGCATGAAGATAAAAAACAAAAAAAACTTACAAGTCATTTGAAGGCATTTTCTAGACATATACATATATGGATTCTGAATCCTTAGAGGAGGATATCTTCATTTAATCAAACAAGGTAACAATATGGACACACATTCAATAGATTTGAAATATGAAGTAACATAGGTCTTTTATTCTTCAAGAATTTCCTTTCTGAAACAATCCTCTGATTCCTCTTTTTCACTCTCGCCTCTACCCTCCTCTCGGAAGATTACAATACCCCTAAAACAACAGAAATCTAGTTACTTTGACTCCCCGAGCCTTTACAAAACTTTAACTAAATTTCCTAACTATCATTACATAGTTAGGATATTAAAATTCATTGTTCATTTATTTAATTAAACACAAATAAAACAATTAATATAGTTTTATCCTTTCGAAATTTAAGTCTATGCTCCTGCGTCAGACTCCTCATGTAAAAAAATTCATGGACTCTTGTTCATGAGTTATTCTACAGTCTTGCCACTTTTCTGTATGAATGCAGCAGTCGCCCAAGTAGCATATTCAAGTTGATGGTCCTTCCATTTAACTAATTACTCTTTTTACTCTTTCCCTCTAGTCCTCTTCAGTAGTCTGGTGTCCAATATCTGCTCCATTTCCAGCTTTTGTATAATAGGAATTTTTCTCTGCCAATCAACTGTTTTTCCACTTCTTCTGTCAAGATCATTTGTTTCAGCTTCAACTTCTTTATAAGCCTACAAATATGCAACATTGAATATAGGTGATATTCCCATATCATCTGGCAGTTCAATCTCATAAGCATTAGCTGAGAACTTCCTTAAAATTTTACAAGGTCTAATATTCTTAACCTTCAATTTATTATAAGTACCCCTCGGAAATTTCTCTTTCCTCAGATAAGCCAATACTAAGTTACCTTCTTCAAATTTAACTTCTCTTCTCTTCAGATATGCCTTCTGTTTGTAACTAAGACTGTTCTCTTGCAATTGTTCCTTAACCTGTCACATGCAAAAGAAAAAATATTCTGCATTTGCACTCCTTTTCTATATTATTCCCAAGTCTTTGAGCTCAAATACTCCTCTAGGATTTGTTCCATAAACAATATTAAAAGGACTCAAAGATGTGCTTCTATTAGGTGAATAATTATATGCAAACTCAACCTATGGTAAAGCTAGATCCCACTGATTAGGATGTACACCAACTAAACTTTTCAAAATATTACCCAAACTTCTATTTGTAACTTCAGTTTGTCCATCAGTCTAAGGATGGTAAGATGAACTGAAGTTAAGTTCTGTCCCCAATTTCTTCCATAAAGTTCTTCAAAAGTGGCCTACAAATTTTGTATCCATGTCTGAAACTATACCCATGGGAAGACCATGAAGTCTTACTACTTCTTTAAAAAATAGATTTGCAATAAGAGTGGCATCACTAGTTTTGGAACAAGGAATAAAATGTGCCATCTTTGAGAATCTTTCCACTACAATAAATATAGAATAATTACCTCTCTGGGTTCTTGGAAATCCTACAATAAAATCCATGCTCATAGCATCCCAAGGCTTCTTTTGAATAGGTAATGGTTGATATAATCCTGCATTCTGTTGTCTCCCTTTGGCATGTTGACATATTTGACATTTTCCAACAAATCTTTGTACATCGGTCCTCATTCCTGGCCAATAATAAAAGTTACTCAATTTTGCAAAAGTATTATCATTCCCAAAATGACCAGCAAGTCCTCCACTATGTCTTTCCTTCAACAAATTTTCCCTCATTGAACATCTGGGAATGCACAATGTACTACCTTTGAACAGTAATCCTTCTTGAAACATGAAGTCCATCCATTGGCTTTGATCTCTGAGAACTAGATTTTGACAAGCTTCATAAGCTTCTCTAAAATTAGCATCTTCTAAATATAGATCCTTCAAATGTTCAAATCCAAGGACATTCACTTGGAACTCCTGCAAAACTAAACATCTCCTGCTCAAAGCATCTGCAACTTTATTAGAACTTCCATTGATATGGTTCAAATCAAAAGTTAAATTCTGCATAAATTCAACCCACTTAACATGTTTTTTATTTAGCTTTTCTTGTTTAGTTATGAGCTGTAAAGCATGATTGTCAGAATATAGGACAAATTCTATAGGCATGAGGTAATTCTTCCACTTCTTTAGAGCTTGAATTACTACATAAAATTATTTGTCATATGTAGAATATTTCTATTTAGCTTCATTTAACTTCTCACTGAAATATGCAACTGGTTTATCATTCCGACTCAATACCGCTCCAACAGCATATCCACTAGCATCACATCTGACAGAAAACAATTTGTTAAAGTCTAGGAGAGATAAAATAGGTCTCTCAGTAATATTTTCCTTCAACAATTTAAATCCTTTCTCTCCTGCAACAGTCCATTTAAATGATTGTCTTTCTTTCTTCATTGTGTCCAAGATTGGAGCACATATTCCACTGAAGTTCCTTATAAATTTTCTATCAAAACTTGTTAACCCATGAAAACTTCTTACGTCAAACACATTATTTGGAGATGGCCAATCGGAAATTGCTTTTACCTTCTCTAGATCAATTTTCAGTCCTTCTTGTGAAATTACAAACCCCAAATAAATTAATTCTTGTTTCATAAAGAAACATTTTTTCAGATTTATCAGAAGCTTCTCTTCATGCAATTTATTCATAAATAATTTCAAATGTCTAAGATGCTCTTCTCTTGTCTTGCTGAAAATAAGAATATCATCCAAATAAACAATGACAAAATTTCCTATGAATTCCTTAAGTACTTCATTCATCAGTCTCATAAAAGTACTAGGTGCATTAGTTAACCCAAAGGAGACAAAAAGCTGGTTAAAGGAGACATCTATGGATCTGGTGGAGACAATAAAAGGAATGATGGTCCCTGTAACAAAATTCAGAAGTAAACCTTCCAGAGAGTATGACACTTCTACTCTCCATACTCCCTATAGGTTCATTGCACTGATGTTAAATAGGATCTTTGGCAGATCACATGGAAAGAGTTTCAAGATAGGGTGGATACCAATTATCTTCTATGTGGCTACTCAAGGAACCATTTTTAATTGGTCAAACATTGTGTCAAACATCCTCTGAGCATGCATATTAGCGGCCTTAGGAGGGGTATCACAAAAGAAATTAGAGTTCTATATGAGCTCTATCCCGATTGACTGTATACTTTGCACTCAGTCTTTTCCAGCTTTGAGATGTAACTGGGAGAGGGAAAAAACCCCAGTGTACACAACATATAAATTGTTATGGGCCCATAAATATCATAGCTATTACAAATAAATCTGCGAGCACTTTATCATGCCCTTATATACACTCATTTTCCTGATGGAATGCAATTGCATGTCTAAGGAAGCATTCAAGGTCATCGAGGAATTGAAAGATTACTATTTGACCGAGGATGGGTTGTATATAAGAATGTATGGTGGTTCTAGAGCCCCTTCCCTACTCCCTAAGTATGCCATTGACTATGTACTACACAAAGAGGCAGCTAGAAAGGTTTATATTGATGGTGTAGGAAATTTCCTGTTTGAGCATAAAAAGGAAACATATCCTGCAGCTTTGTTCCTGCTTGGAAGCTACAAGTTCTCAAGAGTAAAACAGGCTACAGAATTTGTTCAGAAGCTGAAGCATTTTCATTTTGGAAAAATGAATTTTCATAGCAATGACTCCCGAAATAAAGTAGCAGATTACTGCAAGGAAGCGGGAATTAATTTTGAAATTCTGATTTTTAGGACAAGGACGAGGCGACATTCAGAAGTGCAAAGAACATAACCAGCCTTAAAAAGAGGTTCAAACAGAAAATAACTACTATGGGTGGAAAGGGAAAAACTTCAGAGAAGACTAAGACATTGGAAGAAGAAGAGGCAAAAAAGAGAGAAGAAAATGCTAGAAGGCTAGCAAAGGAAGCAGAGAGCTGGTTGGAGGATGAAGAAGAAGAAAAAAATTGAGTTGCAGAGGAAGCAGCAAGGAAGGAAGAGGAGGAGAGAAAGAGAAATGTAGAAGCAGAAATCAAGAAAAAGGAAGAAGAAAGTGAAGGTTTGAGATTAACAGGGTCTCAAATGGACCAACAAACTACAGAGCTGGTAGATACATTGGGAGGGCAAGATCAAATAGATCAAGGACATGGACAATCTAATTCTGATCCCATGGAGCATGCTGCATCTTCGGGCAGTACACTGGGACAAGCTTCATTTTCTGGGATAGATTTGATCCCTTTCATACCTACAGAAGGGAAGGAAGTTCCTGACTTTAGTACTATTTTCTATGATAAGGAGAAGAAAATAATTGTAAAAAGAATTGAGAAAAAGGTCGAAAATGGAGGAAAGTCAGGAAAAATGATAACAGATAAAACATTGGTGCATGGAACAAATATAGATCCAAGATTGATAGCAAGAGCTGGGGTGCCATTAAACCAAGCAACTAAAGACAACGTGGACAGGCTTGTGATGGACCTAGAGCAGTTAAGAAAGAATGCAAGACAATTGAAAGAAACTTTGAAGAAGGAAAGGGATGCAGGTCAAAATCTAAAAAGGAAGTATGAAAACATGATGAATGAAGTTAAGACTTCAAGAACGGAATTCCAGACTCTGTAGGCGGATAAGAATGCTTTAGAAATATCCGCAGAGAAAACGAAAAAGAATGCTTAGGATAGCTTAGCTGAATTACAAAAGATACAACTAGAACATCAAATGTGGAAAACTGAGAGAGATGATCTTCAGGTATCCTATGAGAATCTAAGTGCAGAGAAGGACAGGTTGTAAATCAAGGTTGCTGAGGTAGAAGCAGAGAATTCTACCACAGAGGAAAGAGAGAAGCAATATTAAATGCAGGTGGTAGCTTTAGAAGAGAAAAACACTTTGTTGACATCATCACTGAAATATTTTATGAAAGAGAAGATAGATTTTCATCCTTTGAAAGAACACGTTCTAACTCAAAGAAGGAAGATTCACAAATTATAGATATGCATTGAGGACAAAAGGTGTAAAATTTTACAAATAGACACCAGATTAGAGGAAATTTTGGACACTACTTCATATTTTTTGGACAGATCTCAGGATATTTTGGATATTCTAACAGGAAGAATGGTCTGGGAAGAAACAAATAAGGAATCTCCTATGGAGTTAGCAGTTAAGGATCAACAAAGTTCAAAATAGGAGTATGATTTTTTTGGAATTTGCAATTAATGTAGCAGAAGAATTCAAGAAAACCGTGAAGAAAACAAAGGGAGAATGTGCTGAATATTGCAGGAGAGTGCTTGCTACATACAATAGATGCCAGACTTCTGCACATAAAATATTGGACGCGATATTGGAACATGAATTGTTTATAGAACATCTACATAATAGGTATCAGGAAGACGAGCAAGAGATCCAACAGGTCAAGGACCTAGATGAATGGATCTTGAAGAATGAGTAGCACATGCAACAGTAAGTATACATTTACTAGAAGATCAGCTGCACCTGAGTCCTGCCAGGATAGAAGGGGTAAATAACCAGGCTACTAAATATGAGATTAATATCTGAATTTTTGAGCCTTCCCGATTTGAAGGCATAGCAGCAGAGTCCCATGCATGGAAGAAGTTCATCAATGACCAAGCTGGCCTTTCTTCATAAATTGTTTTGTAAATTTTGATTTAAAATGTAATATATTGTATTAATTATGTGCACATGCTACGAGACAAAATTTTGGAAATGAAAGATTGGGGAAGCTCAAAAGTCATTCAGGGGTAGCCCAAGGGTTTTGTTTTTGTATAAATATAGGAGAGTTTAGATGTAGAAGGGGACTTTTCCCAGACCATTTTTGAGAGTGTATTGTAAGAAGAATTATTTCCTTTTACAATAAAGAGTCACATGTTTCTGCTGGAGAAAGTTTTGTGGAATGTTTCAAATGTTTTTCTATGGACCAATTGAATGTGAACTATTTCGTTTTTAGCTTATTTCCATTAACTGTGAGATCATTCTAACTCATTAAATTTCTTTTCATGTTATGAATGTACTCTGGTTTATTCTGTGAAATTTCCAATTTGAGTAATGAAGGTTGTAATTAACAATAAGCTATCTTGTTGTTTATATTCTTATTGATGTTCATGTGTTTTGAAACAATTAACAACTATTTGTGATCTTTCCTAATGCATGCACTCAAATACATTACTCACCATTCATGATAGTTTTTCTCCCTAGGGATAGGTTAATAAGTCTTAGTTAGTTTCTTGTTGTTTGTGATTTAGATGCGAGAGAGGTCAGACGAGAGGTAAGAACCTGTGCATCACATTGTGACCCTCCTCGTTATCTCTATCATTTGCATTTTAGTTAGGAACTTGCACATCATACCTTAAACACAAAAAAATAAAAATATACACGGTGGACCGGGTCGTAACCGGTAAAACATTTTAATTGTTACTTCACCTACAGTAGCCAGACCGTAAACCGGATGGATTCCCCATACCAAATAGTAACAGGCTAATTGGGAACGTTTATTGGGGAGAATCCCTAACTGTTGTTACTTGTGATTTTCTAGGCCTCAACAATTTTATGAACTAGAAGGAGGGCCACTAGTGCATGGCTGGCTAAGGAAGCTTTCTTCCTTGAAATCACTCCACCGGTGACAATTATGAAACTAGTTTTCTTCACAAACCCACTCCTGAAGATACAGAGAAAGGGTATTTGTATCCTGTCGATAACGAATTAGTCTATGATTTAAGAAGATATACCACGGCATATGCAAAAAATATTGGAGGATTACTGATTATTTCTGTCTTACCTAGAAGAGAGAATCAGAAGATTCAATATTGGTAGAGGATCTTGAAGAACTGGTAGAAGCAGCCTTACAAGAAGTTGACCAACCTTTAAATCAATTAGATCCAAGTTCACCTTACTGTTCACCTTTCCAGACCCCTGTTTAGTCATAACCTCATTCTCCACTCAGAATTATGGCTAATGTAAATGCAAACCAACCACCTCCATAACCTGCTTGGAGGGCTAGGTCTCCTTTAAATATGACACCTCCCTTGCATGATTTGCCTCAAGCTTTTGGAAAGATGTTACCTAAGTTTGAACGAAGTGAAGGAATTTTGGTAGATGATCATTTACAGAGTTTTTATTTGGCTATAGAAGGACTACGAGCTGGAGAGCATGAAGATGTGGTATGTAGATTATTTCCCCACACCCTGAAAGCAAAAAGCAGCCTCATGGTATTTTTTCGTTCCTTCAAATTCAATCACAGATTGGAACACATTTGAGAGAATGTTTAGAAGTAAATATGTAGTCCAGAAAGCTCATGCAGCTTTAATGAAAGGGTTATGTGCTCTAAAGAAAGAAAGGAAACAAAGAGTGCATAATTTCACTCAAAGATTTTCTGCTTACCTAAAAAATTTCACTGCAGCTGATAAGCCATCTGAAAACGCTCTAATAGAATACTATACCTCCGCCCTTGGGCTTGATCTAGCCATGTTTACCAAGAGATCAGTGAGACCTACATTATCAAAAACTTATGAAGAAGATGAGAAGGTAGAGGCTAAGATGGAGAGTATAGAAAATTACCCTATGCAGTTAGAATAAAAGACTTTTGGAAACAAGAAACCTTTATTACTGACTAAGCCTAAGGATGAGCAGTCATAGGATTTCGAAGGGATGGTGAAGATGATGAAAAATTTATCCAATAGAGTGATAGATTTATAGAAGGAAAAGGAGGCTCACAAATCATATAAGCCTTATTATAAAAAAAGGGAAGACAACAGTCAACCTAAAACTCCTCCACACAATCCTGCAGTGATGAATTTAACTGATGTAGGCATGGATAATTTTTGTACCTTTCATCAACAGCCTCATTCTGACAAGAATTTCCCACAATGGATTAATTCTATGACATTAGTAATGAATCAATTATTGGATTCCAAACTGACAGAAATTGGTAAGGAGGAAGAAAAAGATAATCAATCTACAGAAAAATAAGAGGAAGATACTTTAGTTTTATGGGACTGTGTCTCTATGTTTGATACAGAAGAAGAATATTTTCTGAAACAAGAGGAAACACCAGAAACCAATGTAACAACAAGAAGTTAGATTTTGTTAAAATAAGATAAGTCAATTTTTGGGTACACAGGGTACTCCCAAAATACCAAACACCTTGAGCAACCAATTCACACAAATAGATCAGAGATCAACACACCGATGTTTGTCACGTGGTTAAAACCCTCGAGAGGGAAATAGTCCACGGTCCTAGCCAAATAGCTACTTGGAGCAATTTATTATGCAAAAGAAAGAAAGTTACATCAGCTTCTCATAATCGATCAACTAGCCAAGGACCCTCTATGCTCTTTAAACAAAGATCATAGACCAATCGGGTGTTAAGCCACAGATCATTGGTAGGTATGATCTAAGAGAAGTTGAATCGTCAGATCACTCTATGTTTAGAACATATCATGACTGTTGGATTAGAATATTTACAAATGCATACTAAAGAAACACATTTTTACATAACAGATATATTACACAAGTTGATCTTAACAAACTCCTAAGTGTCTAAATATCCTAACATCCCCCCTTAAGAACAACCTGGGATAGGATTGAAGGATTTACAAAAGTGACACTATTAGGAGAAGGAAGGAGGCATTAAAGCCTATCCCCCCTTAAGGACACATTCCTGAACTCCTAACATAAACCGAAGTTTAGAAAACTTTGCTTCTGTAAGAGACTTGGTGAGGATGTCTACAACTTGATCATCTGTAGGGAAATAGAGCACTTCAATGACACGATCATGAACAATATTTCTGATGAAGTGCATGTGTATCTTAATGTGTTTGCTGCGCTGATGTAGAACTGGATCTTTGGCAAGCTTGATGGCACTTTGATTGTCGCACCAAAGTGTAGTAGGCTGCTGCTACTCGAATCCAAACTCTGAAAGGAGCTGTCGAAGCCATAAAGATTCCTTATTGGCATTAACTATGGCTTGATATTCTGCTTTTGCTAAAGAAAGAGCAAGAGCTTGTTGTTTCTTACAATCCCAAGTGACAGGTCCAGATCCCTGACTAAAAACATAACCTGCAGTAGAATTTCGATCATCAGGATCACCGGCCCAATTTGAATCAGTGAAACCAACCAACAAAGGTTTCCCCCCTATACTGTAATGAATCCCAAACTGAATTGTACCTTGAATATATCGAAGTATTGTTTTTTCTTCTTTCCAGTGAATTTCATGAGGATTTTGCATATAACGGGAAACATGACCAATGGCAAAGGAAAGGTCAGGATGGGAATGAATCAAGTATAAAAGACTACCAACAAGATGATGATACAAGGTGGCATCTACTTCAGGGGAAGTACAAGTGGCAGAAAGTTTGACTCCAAACTGGAAGGGAGAAGGGGAAGGTTTGCAATCTTCCATGTGGAAGCGATGAAGAAGGTCACAAGCATACTTAGACTCGAAAAGAAAGATTACTTATTTGGTTTGCAAGACTTGGAGACCAAGAAAATAATGCAAATGTCTTAAGTCTGACATTTCAAAATTTTGCTTAAGACTAGATTTCACATGGGTTATAAGTTTAGGGTCACTACCAGTAAGGATAAGATCATCAGCATAAAGAAAAAGTATGATGAGATAGTTTCCTACTTTCTTGGTATAGACATTGCGGTCAGAATGGCATCTAGAAAAACCAGTGTCAAGAAGAAATCTATCCATTTTGGCATACCAAGCTCTAGGAGCTTGCTTAAGGCCATATAAGGATTTCTTAAGGAGACAAACAAGGCTAGAGTTATTCTGAACATATCCAGGAGGTTGTTCCATGTAAATTTATTCATGTAAACCACCATGTAAGAAGGCAGAATTGACATCCATTTGAAGGACTTCCTAGTTATGTAAGGTTGCAAGGGAAAGAACAAAGCAGATGGAGTTCATTTTTGCTACAGGGGAAAAGGTTTCATTGTAGTCAATCCCTTCAACTTGGGAAAAACCTTTGGCAACTAACCTTGCCTTAAGTCTTTCAACACTTCCATCTGATGCATAATTAGTTCTGTAGACCCATTTACATATGACAAGTTTTCTTCCTTTTGGAAGAGGAATAAGATCCTAAGTATCGTTCGCCATTAAGGAATGATATTATTCATCCATAGCTGCATCCCAATCTGGATTTCCAGAAGCTTCTGCAAAAGTTTCTGGACCATGATTCTTGGAAACTTGAGCCAAAAGAGAAGAGTGTTGGGCTATAGGGAAGACCCAGGCTTATACCTTTAACTTCGCACCAACAAAAGACCCACAGAGTTGGCCCTTTCGGCAACAACCTGTGAACAGGTTGTAGTCTCACCCGAAACCGCAATGGGGTGCCGCGGAACCATATTTCTGCAAGCAAAAGAGGGATATTACTGTACCTTTAGCTTTTAACAGATTATAAATATAAATCACAGAGCTTAACATTCACTTATTTATCTTCGCGGTTAGATAAACAAACAGTGCCTTGCGCAACCCATTTACTAGGAATTCACAGCGAATTTATTATCTAGCAGTGATCTTTACTTATCAGATATATAGATATAAATGCATGAAAGAACACAACATAAACAACACATAGAACCATGACATAAGATATAATGTGGTTCACCCCCAGTGTATGGGTTACGTCCACAGAACTGTGTTTTTATTCATCTTTCTACAAAAACCACAGTTCTGATCTGCGCACTCAGCTGCAGATCCCTTCAGTCCTCAAAGCCGCGCACACAGCTGCAGGCCTCTGCACACACAGCTGCAGAGGTCGTCCACGTACACAGCTGGGACTTAACCTTTTCTTACAAAATTATCCTTAGCTTTGCATCAATTCCTTTTACATAAAAGCCTCACCTAACTTATTTACAAGATTGCCTATTTATACAGCGCACTATTACAAAACCATGGACTAAAACCATGGGCACCCAGAACCCAGAACCCTGGATTTAAACCATGGGTTTATTACAAAATAAAGTTTTTACTCAACCCTGACGCCCCTAAGACTATTTTGAGCCATAGCTCCGCTTACAAGCTCCCAAAAACCCGCGGAGTTACCCACCTTAAGGACCAGTAGGGTGCGCGCCCCAACAGACCCCTAAGACTCACCAGTGTCCCGTCCCGGGACACTCTGCTGGTCTTCTAGCGGACGAAGCTTCTTTGCGAGGATGGTGAACTGAGTATTGAGACTGTGCATGATGTCGTCAGCTGCTTTCTCCTTTTCCACCAACTCCTGCAGTATTGCAGATGATACTTCGCTGGCCTTTTCCTGTGCGAATGCATCATATTCCTTCAGAATTTTGAACTGGCTATCCACAGCAATACTTAATTCCAACGACTCACTGACAAGTGGATGTATAGATTTTTCCAACTCTGTTACTTTCACCCTGCATGAATCAATTTCCTGCTGGAGTTCCTTGCTGCGCTTTACTTTGATAATTTTCTCCATAGGTGGCAGAGTCTTAATTTCTGCTTTTACGACATCCAACTTTGCCTGTCGCTGCTTGATGGATTCTTGCAACTGTCCTATTTTTGGATGTTCCTGCAGGGTGGTCCAGGCCTCGACACTGTCTCCAATAAGCTTTGCTGTGCTGCCCATAATATCTAAAATTTTCACTACTGATGCCTGAATGTCGGCTCGGCACTGTTATTTGACCTCAGGTGGAGTTTCTGGAGGGATGCGCAGTTGAAGCTCCGCGATCTGAGTCTCATGTGCTGCTTTGAGCTTGTTAATTTCACTGTGAGACTCTGTGCGTAGTCTTTCAGCCTAACTAATCTTTGTTTTGGCTCTTCCACCAGCTACACGTCGAATTCAGGAAGACTTCGACATGCCTCATCCAAAACTCAGACTAGTGTAATCCGCTTTCGTTCGGCATCCCTCTTTCTCTGCTCTGCGGCCTCTAGCTACGCTGCGAAGCCCTGCTGCTAAATTATGGAATTTTCTAACTACATTTGTGAATATTGGTCTCGTGCCTGGATTTATTTCATAATTTCTAACTGACAGAGGTGTAGCTCTGTCATGGGCATCTTAGTGTAATCTATTCCAACCTTCATGTTCATCTCCGCACGAAACGTTGTGTCAGTTAATATGATGGCTGCACTTGACACTTGTCCTTTTTTATCTTTGGCCAACCATTGCCTTAGGTCTAGCTGCACACTGACTGGGGTGCTGCTGGCTACAGTGCCAGTCATTGATTTTGCTGCTAAGTCCTTAAGCTCCGAGATGTGCTTTGCTATGCCGGTGATGGCATTCAGATGCATAGCTGTAAACTCTGACCATTGTTTAGTGAGAACTTCGGTGGATTTTGACAAAGCCTCATCAAGCTCTTTGCTTGTCAAGCCGGGCGCTTCATCGATATTCTTAGCCTTTGATGCCTTTGCTTTCTTTCGCGACTACGGTTTGTTTACTTCCTCTGCTTCCGGTGTCTTATGCTTATGCTGCCTATTAGGGTCTGAGGTAGTTTTAACCGAGTCTTCGTCTTCTCCTTCTTAATCTTCATTTCTACAATCTCCTCCCTGGTTACTTTCAGTCTGCTGCGACTCAGTTTGTTCATCACTGTCTTCGGGGGGGTCTTGCTGATGCGTGTCACTGAGGCTTGTGCCCATATCGGTGACAGGAGGGACAGGAATCTTAGGTTTTGTTCCTGTGTCTTTTAGCCATTCCGTCGGCCACTGCTGTACTACCGCGAGGATTTCATCTTTAGTCACTACATATGGCAACTTAAACCATTGATGCTTCTTATCTGCGCAAGCCTAGATAAAAATATGGTGCATATCGGCCCTGAAATTGACCGCTCCATCATACTGAGAGAACAACTCATTACTGAGCCATGGGGTGTTTATAATCTCATATGAAATACTCATCATATAAAAGAAAAATACATAGTTTGTCATCTGTTGGTGGGTTTTATCCTGTGAAACCCACAGCGATGCGTACCTGGCTGCGCTAGGCATGTGCGCCGGTACAACAACAAACTGTGCTTCAGTAGGTTCTTTTCAGCCTACCAGTGCGATGAGGACAATCAACCATGAGTAGTGAAAGGGCCTACCTTTCTCCTGGGCATCGCGAGCATCTTCAAGGAATTCCTTCGCAAGATACGATGCTCAGTTGTAGCTGTAGCCTTCAGCGCAGTTGATAGCAATTCTGATGACCGGGGCATGCACTTCAGTTGGTCTGCATTTCTGCATAATTTTGCATGCTAAGAGCTCAGCTGCGAAGCGAATGTTCTGCTCTTGAATCACGGAAGTGTGATACCCACGTTTCCCCTTCGTTAGGCCCAAGCGCTCCTTCTTGCTTTGTGCGAGCTTCGTATCTTCGTGCTTTGAGGGAAATTATGTCCCCGGATAAGGCCCTGCCATTGGTAAGCCGGTGATCCTATGAATGAGCTCACCATTAATAAGAATTTTCTTGCCACCGATCCATAGGTAGCCGTCATGTACGAATCCCAGCAGCTTCTTGACCATGATGGTGACCTGTGTGCTACGACCAAAATGGGGAACATTGAGCATCTTCAGCAAACCAGCTAGATCCAGGCCAGCCGCCCACTGTTTTACTTCCAATAAGGTTGCCCCAGTCTCTTGATATTTAACAAAGTGTAAGTATTGGGCAGGTGCGAACTGTGGAAACTTCCTACGATCATTCGTGTCGTGGTCGGCATACTTAAGCCGGTCTATTTTTCCTGTCATCATTCCGACTAGCTGCACACCCGGGGGCAGCAAAGGGGTGCATATAGTGAACTTAGCACTCCGTCGAGGCGGTTTAACTCCTGGTCAAATAGGCCGAAGATATGGTGGCTGCTGCAGTGCAATGTCGTCATCCCCTTCAAGTGGGATCTCTGCTGAGCCCGGCGGATTCATCGCAGGATCCTCCGATGTTTTCCCTGATTACTTATGTTTGTCTTCATTCCGCTTAGAATGAACTTTTGGCTTAAACTGTTTCCTGGAAGATCGTGTCTGCATTAGCGGGGTCGGTGCTGGTAGAGTCTCTTCATGGGCTGCAGGCTCTGGTGGGGGGGCGAAAATGTTTTGCAGACCCGTCTGTTCAAATTCTCTCAATAAGTCCTGGAGTTCACGATCAGCTGACATGGGTTTAATTGTGAAACTCAAGGAAATGCGGAATGTGATTTCCCCATGCCCAGGTGTCTTCATATACAATCCATCGACCAAATCTACCATAAATGTACATTGAAGGCACCAAATTTGACAGAGGTCCTGTTGCCACGGCGCTAGATTTCGGCGGATATGCATAGGACAGGAAATTAAGGCAATTAAAGTACCAGCGCCGCCAAATCGGTAATGTTCCAACGGTCGGATTTTGGGCTGGAGCGCAGCCAGTTCTGCAGCTACGTCACAATAAGGACCATCGACACCATATTGACCTTCAGCACATCCTGACAACTTCTATGACCAAGCTGTGAGCTTTGATCCCACAAGTTGGTACTTGGTGATTTCTTTGTCACCAGACCTATTAGCATGCCGAGGCCCAACCTCTGCATACCAGTTCTCTGCTACAGGTGCCCAGATATGTAAAATCCTATGTGCCCATTGAGGTACATGTTTCCATGCTTCGTAACAGTGCTCCAAGTGTTCCTGCAGCCCACTCTGCCCATCGAACCTCCTGCGCACCTCCTGGAGTTGATCCACAAATCTGAGGCGAAGATATTTCTGACAAGCTTCCCAACTAGGAATGTACTTCTTATGGTTATCCCTCCATCTTGCTGTGGTGGCACGGAATGCTGAATCCAGAGTCTCCCATGTCTATGAATCCGGTATCTGTTCTGAGAATGTCGCACTAAACTCTTCTGGGTTTGTCGAACCATCAAAAACGGGTAAGGCTCTTGTAAGCCATCTGAGAGATTTGGTAATTCTAGCACATCGGTGGCCATGGAGCTCATACAATTAGTTCTGCCAGTTCTCTAAACCATCATCTGAGTCCGTCATACAGGAGCTGTCACACTGCCAATCCATAATACCTACGGCACTGGGGTCAATATAATATTCTTCCTTCGTTATGATGTTATAGATGTGCTCCAGAACATCCCGATATTCATTTCTGAGTGGTTCTGTGTATCTTGCTCCTTGTGAGGGATCCAGTGGTACGATGACTTGCAACTCTTTCCCTTCGAAAATCATTTGTCTCTTCTTAAGGTTAATGACTGCATCGTTGTCTAATGCCCACTCAATCCCTAACAAGGCTAGATAGGGGTTGCTGTTGTCAATGATCTCAATAACTTCAAAGTCGGCTGCAGTACAGACTCCATCAATATCTGCTGGAACATTAGGAAAGCATCCTAGGGGCACAATTTTCTGCTGATTGGCTAATCTCAACTGTATAGGGGACCAATCAAGGGTAGGTTTTCCCATTTGTTCCCAGGTTTGCTTGGTTAGGACATTGACTTCTGACCCTAATTCCAAGATCACATCAGTCATCTCATACTCTCCTATTTGAGCGTGCAACCTCATTTCCCTACCAATTCTTCTGACTCTATGAACAACTTTCGCCTGATCAGAACCTTGCTGAGCTTTGCAGGAAGCAATAAATTTCTGCAACTCACTTAAAGCATTCTGATTTCTTAAAAGTTTCAGACAACTCTGTAAGAAGGAGGATAGTGTACTTACTTTATCCGTCGAAGCTTCTCGCAGCCGTGACTGCTGCTGATGTGGCTGCACCGGTGCTACTGCTATGCTAGAATCCACAAAATCTTTCTTGGCTTCCATGAATGTCTCCATTTCTCTTTCAAGATCAAAGGCGGGGACTTTCACGAGGGCCTTATGAACCCAAGCCTCGTCAGTTTGTTTCTCAGTAGGCTGGATATGCATCGTAGCTCCACTTATGGTAACAACATTAATGGCTAGGGCAGGTCTTTGCTCAACGAAAATCATCTGAAGATTCTGAGTAGGGGAACTGTTTCTTTCCTAAATCTTAGCTATCAACTGTGGGCACTGCTTGATCACATGATCTACTGCTCGAAAATACTGACATGTCGTAGTCAGGTTTCGACAGTCGCAAGCCAGATGTACGGCCTGGTTGCAGTTATAACACACCACCTGACCACGACCACAGCCTCGAAAACCACCTCTACCGGATACACCACCGCGGTAGCCATAGACATCATTACTCTGTCCCTCATTTTGTACCCGATAGGAATTGTAGGTGCGTTCTCTCATGAGGTCATAACTGTGACACTCATCTTCATTATGTCCTACGGACTTACATAATTTGCAGTAAGGGTTCTTGGGGACTTGCACATACCGCTGTAGCAGATAGCAATTCTCAAGTCGATGCTGGCTAGTTGTCCGACAGATATCACAATATAGAATAGTAGGGTTGAAGGGGTTTGGCGCACCAGTATTCAGGTAATTTTTTACCACAGGACACTGTTCCTTGTCATGACCTTATGTCCGACATTATGTGCACCAAACCTCTTCACGACCGGTTTTTCCTTTCTTCATATCACAGAGTGATCTTCGACAGGAACGGTTTCAAGCTTCATCGCAATTTCCAAAGCCTCCTGCTGGTCAGCAACCTTCTGTTGCATGAGTGGAGTTCTGATATACGGGAGCAACGTTGCAATAAACCATTCCTTATGCTGTGCAGGTCCAATGGGGAAACTGACTTGGTCTAGTAGAAATTTGAATCTTTGATCAAAGTCCCACACTGATTCTCCATGCCTCTGCTGAATTTAGTTCAATTCAGTGATACACTGCGACTCGGATTTCGGCTTCTTAAATTCCTTTATCATTGCTGCTTTTATATCAGCCAACGCATGGTTCTAAGTGCTAAAGAACTTCATGAACCAGGTCAGAGCATGGTCTCTAAAAGAAGTAACCAGCTGCGCTCTTTTTGTATCTTGATCCGTAATGGACTTGGCAGTCCACACTGCTTCACATAAAAACTAGAACTGTTCTGGATCCTCTGATCCAGTTCCTTTGAAAATGGGGATCTTAATGTCGTCATGCGTATGGGCCATCGTAGGTCTAGGGGGGGAGGGAGCGGGACTAGAAGTAGGTGAGGGGGAACTGACTAGGGTATACTGACCTGCAACAAGAATACTTGGGCTAGGGTGACTTTCAGACTGCGACGGGTTTTCAGGGATAATAGGTCTTCGTTGTGGGGTTACCAGAGGGTTTCCAACAGAACGAGTTTCTTCGGGTTCTGAATCTACGGGATTTACAAGGGGATACTCGGGATGCTGACCCTGGGAATAGGATCCAAAATCTCTCTTGTACCTTTTTCCACTTCACAGCAAACCACTTTGCTCGTCGGAGGTATTTTCTCTTGCAAACATAGGTTAGTAATACAAAATCTAACAGTCTGATTCAATAAGCAGTATACCTTTTTCAGCTAAAAGCATTTTAATTCTGAAACTAAATGAGTTCAAAAACTTACCCCTTGGTCCTTTGAAAAACTGTCGCTCGGCTTCACTAAAGGAGGTACTCGTGTCGATGGCGAATTCCGTCACAAATGATTCAAGGGTTCACGTTGTCCAGAAATCAACAGCGCAGGATATCTCGTTGTTCCCCCTTTTTAGTATATTAATTCTCGCGGGGGTCCAATTAGGAAACTAACATTCTTGGAAGTTTGTCCTTCTCTCTGTTAACCTGGATAACCACTGGTGCAACTCTATGTGGATACTGCCAAAGAAAATTTCATAAACATCACAAAAAACATACCTGTGTAAAAAGTTGTTTGCATTATGACGCGGATCCTTTTTCTCTTGCTCAATGAATTTTTAGATAAGTCTCATCAAGTCAATCATCAATTTCCTTCACAGAGGGTCTCCAAAACATAGCCCTCGAGGTACGACGTAAACCCCTCTTGAGAAGATACTGAGTTCAACCAGCAACGGAACCAATTTGTTGGGCTATAGGGCAGACCCGGTTTTATACCTTTAACTTCACACCAACAAAAGACCCATAGAGTTGGCCCTTTCGGCAACAAACTGCGAACAGGTTGCAATCTCACCCGAAACCGCTATGGGGTGCCACAGAACCAGATTTTTGCAAGCAAAAGAGGGATATTACTGTACCTTTAGCTTTTAATAGATTATGAATATAAATCATAGAGCTTAACATTCACTTATTTAGCTTTGCGGTTAGATAAACAAATAGTGCCTTGCGCAACCCTTTACTGGGAATTCATAGTGAATTTATTATCTAGCAGTGATCTTTACTTATCAGATATATAGATATAAATGCATGAAAGAACACAACATAAACAACACACAGAACCATGACATAAGATATAACGTGGTTCACCCCCAGTGTAGGGGTTACATCCACAGAACTGTGTTTTTATTCAACTTTCTACAGAAACCACAGTTCTGATCTGCGCACTCAGCTGCAAATCCCTTCAGTCCTCAAAGCCGCGCACACAGCTGTAGGCCTCTGCGCACACAGCTGCAGAGGTCGTCCATGCACACAGCTGGGACTTAACATTTTCTTACAAAATTAGCTGTAGCTTTGCATCAATTCCTTTTACATAAAAGCCTCACCTAACTTATTTACAAGAGTTCCTATTTATACAGCGCACTATTACAAAACCATGGACTGAAACCATGGGCACCCCGAACCCTAAACCCTTGATTTAAACCATGTGTTTATTACAAAATAAGGTTTTTACTCAACCCCAACACCCCTAAGACTATTTTGAGCCGTAGCTCCGCTTACAAGCTCCCAAAAACCCGCAGAGTTACCCACCTTAAGGACCAGTAGGGTGCGCACCCCAACAAAGAGGCTCACTGAAACTGAGAACATGTTCAACGTTGATCTCTAGGATCACCGGTAAGATCACCAGCTGCTTCACATGTTGAACGGACCCATCGAGGAAGTATTGGTGTTGGTGCAATTGGAGGAACATGAGCAGGCGGAGGTGGATTTTCATCCTCACTGTCATCATCAGAAACTGGAGTTGGAAACCTACCAAGGAAGCTGGAAGAAGAAGAATAAGAAGGCACAATTTCCAAATCAGGCTCGCAGGCCAAAGATGGCACACTCGCCAAGTTAGGCTCGCAAGCCAAGATATTTTCATCAAAATTAACATATCTTCTAATCATTATATCATGAGAATGTGGTTGAAGAAGTCTATAACCTTTTACATCTTCAGAATATCCAACAAATATGCACTTTTCACTTTTAGGCTACAATGCTTTCTGTTTTTCATCGAGAATGTGAGCCCAAGCTTCACAACCAAACACACGGAAGTGACTTACATCTGGTTTAATTTTACTCCATGCTTCTTCCGGTGTTATACCTTGTAAAAATTTAGTGGGTGTGTGATTAACTATGTAATTTGCACAATTGATGGCCTCAGCCCACTATTGAAGACTTAGTCCTTTAGATTGGATCATACAATTAGCCATTTCTTTTAAAGTGTGGTTCTTCCGTTCAGCTACAACATTTTGTTGTGGTGTATATGGAACAGTGTGATGTTGTTGGATTCCTTGTTCAGTGCAAAAAGTAGTGAACTTGTTGTTAACATATTCTCCTCCATTGTCAGATCTTAACTTAATAACTTGATGACCAGATTGTTTTTCAACAAGGGCCTTGTAGGCCAAGAACATGTTAAATACTTCGCTCTTAAGTTTTATGAAGTAAACCCAAGTGCGTCTGGACTAGTAATCAATGAAAGTTAAGAAATATTTGAAACCAGAAAAGGAAGCAAATGGAAGAGGGCCACACAAGTCACTATGCACAAGCTCCAAGGAAACCGAGGTGTGCCAAGAGGCACATTTGTCAAAACTGTCCCGATGATGTTTTTTTAGTACACAACCGGAACAAACACCATTCTTGCAAGATACCATCGGAAGGCTAGTCACCATATTGTCTTTACATAGTTGTTTCAATGAGCGATAATTTAAGTGACCAAATCACTCATGCCAAAGTTTGCTCAAGTTATCACTATGAGCAACAAAAACTGAAGGAAAAGGTGATGAACCAAAGTTGTTAAATTTGTACAACCTGGTAATATCGTCAACAGTTCCAGTAGCAAGGATATTTTGAGGATTTTTAAAATCCTTGATTACAACTTGGTGAGGAGTAAACATCACAGTTTTACCTTCACCTGAATGAGCAATTTGATAGACTAATAACAAATTGCAAGAGATTTTTGGAACACGTAGTACATCACTGAAATGACCATTTTCTACTGGAACTGTTCCACATCCTACAACACTTAGAGATCTATAATCACCAACAAATATTTGTTTGGTGTTAGATTCATGCATAGTAGAAAATATGGCTTTATCCTTAGCCATATGATAAGATGCTCCAGAATCAATGAGCCATTCATTTGAAGTAGAAGAAGAAGATGCAGTATAAGAGTAACTAGAAGCACAAAGTTCATGTCCATGAGAGTTAGATTCTGAAGATGAATCTAGGCTGATGTGGTGCTTCTTCATTATTTCTTCCAAGGCTGCCATCTTCTTGAAACACTTAGATTCATCATGATTATCTTTCCCACAAAAATTGCAATGATGCTCAGTCTTCTTTCCTTTTGTCTTGGATCCTTTGTCATTTTTTAAAGAAGGAGTTGACTAAGAGGGTTTGGGACCCTTGTTGTTTGGATTATTATTGCGAAAATTATGTTTCTTAGAAGACTTGGACTTTTCTTTATGTTGGGACAATAAGGCTTTCCCAGATGTATTTGCATTGTTAATTATTACAAAATGAATGAGCTTATCTTGCTCTCTAATTAAGGAATCACAAAAGGATTCAAGACTAGGCTCTTGATAGCTAGTTGCAGTCAAGGATTCTTTCATGGAGTAGAATGTAGATACGAAAACAGAATATGCAGGTCCAAGTTTGGAAAGAATATGATAAATACATTGTTTGTCTTCTTTCTTAATCTTGCATTCTGCACATAAGAGTTTAAGAGTTTTATACTTAGATAAATAGTCTTGAATGCATGAAAAATCATTTGGATTTAAGGAAATCAACTCATTCTCAAGTTGATGACCCTGAATTTCATTGTGTTTACCAAACACAGATTCCAACTTTTCCCAAGCTATATTAGGTTCATCAATTCCAGATATGTGGAATCATAAATCAGTAGAGATTGACATCCCAATCAATCCACGAGCTTCATCACATCTATTTTCCCATTTAATTTTCTTATCATCATCAGTGGGTTCTATTTCTTTCCCTGAGGTTATCCTGAAAATTCCCCTACTTCGTAAAACATCCTCCATATAAGATTTTCATGAGAAATAGTTAGAACTTGTAAGTATAATATCACAAGGGGCGGCCATACTATAAAATAATGGCTGAAAGAATAGAAACTAACTATCTGGATGCAAAGAGATCGAAAAAATATGCGGTTTTAAAAAAAATGGCATTGAAAACTGATTCTGGATGATGAAGTTATGCTTAATCAAAGAAAATGTTGAAGATGTCCCCAATAATGACGTGGCAGATATTAACTTGGCCAACAAAAAAAAAAGAACCCCCTATTCCCAAGATCAACCTTTGACAATCACTTTACAATAAAGTTAGTTTTAAATGAATCACTTTTTGTAGAATAAGTGATGTTCACTTTTACAATAATGTTACCTTTAAATAGTGCAGCAATAAATTAAAAGACTTAAGTGACTTACTTTTTATTTTATTTTATTTTATTTATGTGAGATGCACTATTACAATAAAGTAACCTGAAAATAGAAATTCCATGCACTAAAAAGTAGCTTAATAAGACTTGAACTCAAGGTCTATTAAGGAATAAACTAACTTTCGACCAAGTGAGCTAAGTTTAAAAGGTACGTAAAATAATGGAAAGAGGAAGGGTTTTTTTCGTTTTTTGTTTTACTCTTCTCTCTCGTTCTCCGTGCTTGCCTTCTTTTCCTGCAAATCACACAAAAAATGAAAAACAAGAAATAAAAAAATGTGTTCCTCGCAATGGGGTTAGATCTTGGTTAGCTTACCCGAAAAGTTTACGTTTGCAAGTTTTCTCGTTGTTTCTGATTTGCCGTGATCGCACAAGGTGCACGACAAAGAGCATACGTAGCCGAGTAGAGAAGAAAAAAATAATTCTCTTACTATTTCTGATTCACCGCGATCGCGCAAGATGCACGGAAAAGAGCATACGCAATCAGGGAAGGCAATAGTCCAAGACTAAAACAGTAAAGATCTAATAATAAAACTGATAAAATATGAGAGATTTAAAAAAAAAATCCATCACTGTAACATTATACCTTCAGATTTGTCGAAATGGGTGTTTCTAAAGCAAACAGATACGGTTTTCGGTGAAATGAAGACTATTTCCCAATGGAAACGGTGCTCCATATGCAATGGAATAGCTCTCATAGGCCACAAATGCACAAAAAATCCAATATCAGAAACCCTTTCAAATTTTCAGCAACACCGGTTCCAAATCTTGATCAAAACCAAAAGCAGCTCTTCATAAAATCTCTGATACCATGTTCAGGTACACAGGGTACTCCCAAAATACCAAACACCTTGAGCAACCAATTCACACAAATAGATCACAGATCAACACACTGATGTTTGTCACATGGTTAAAACCCTCGAGAGGGAAATAGTCCACGGCCCCAGCCAAATAGCTACTTGGAGCAATTTATTATGCAAAAGAAAGAAAGTTACATCAGCTTCTCATAATCGATTAACAAACCAAGGACCCTCTATGCTCTTTAAATAGATATCATAGACCAATCGGGTGTTAAGCCACAGATCAATGGTACGTATGATCTAAGAGAAGTTGAATTGTCGAATCACTCTATGTCTAGAACATATCGTGATCGTCGGATTAGAATATTTACAAATGCATACTAATGCATACTAAAGAAACACACTTTTACCTAATAGATATATTACACAAGTTGATATTAACTAACTCGTAAGTGTCTAAATATCCTAACAGTCAATACTTCCTAAGATTAAGAAAATTCAATAAAACATAAAGAAGATACAGAAGAACACTGCAACTGTTAAAGTACCTGAATTTTTCATTTAAAGTCAAGATCCGAAGAAAATCAACACACCTCTTAAGCCTATTGAAGACAAGATTGATAATGTCAAGAAAAATATTAAAGAACCTGAGATGGGGTTGTGGAAATTGAACCCAAGTGATAGAACAATTGCACTCACAAAAATTGCTAATCAACCATGCAAAATTACAAGCAAAGGAGACTGAAATTGGAGCATAACACTAATCTGTATTGAATAAGTGTACAATAGCCAACCTTATGAATTCATAGGATGCTGCAATGTATAATTACATGAGATATTCAAATGCATAAGGATTCCATTCAAAATAGTCAAAAAGTAGGCTTACTAAATCTAGTCAAATCCCCCATAGGTGCATAAAGCAGTTTCCAAATCTACCTAGAGGCTCATGAATTGGAAAAGTCAAGTAGGAAAGCTAATGAGTGATGGAAAGAAAAATAAGACATGCTTTTATTAGGAGAAAATAATGGAGGATGATGAAGGAAAAAAACAAGTCAACTACACCTAGTCTTACTTTCCCTTTTGCCATAAATCTCAATAAAGCAGACAACTTAGCAGAAAAAGAAGATATGTGCTAGGCAGGATCTGGAATAAAGTAGATATGATAAATATGGATTCTAGGAGGTTTCCCAAGTGCTCCATGACTTAGTTTTATCAATTTTGACTTCTATGGCATGTGGAAGACAACTTGCATAGAGTGGAATATTGGAAACTAGGCAAATAAGACAAAAATGGATTAATTAATGTCTAAGGTAGGAAACTATGGGTTGATTATTCTAACAAACCCCTTTAAGCCTGAATTTATGAGTAAATATCAAAAAAATATAGGGCCTAGCAACAAGGCTTAGTCACCCTTTACATACTGCATGTCCATTTAACCAAGGAAAGAGGTAAAAACCCAGTGGAAAAATCCTCCCTTAAACATGGACAGTAAAACAAAATTTAAAAATCTTGTGATCAATCATGCTTCACAAAATTATCAGCAATCCGCAGTAGTGATTTGAGATTGCTGAATGTCTTCTCACAAAAAAATTGGTGAAGATGTATGCTACTTGTTCTGAAGATGCACATAAGAGTAGGTGAATGGTGCCATCATGCACAAGTTGTCTGATGTAGTGCATATGGATCTCAATGTGTTTGGTTCTCTATCTATGAATTGGATCATTTTATATTCGAATGGTGCTCTGATTATCAGAATAGATAATAGTTGAAAACTCTGATTCGAAGCCACACTCACCAAGTATCCCCTGCAACCATAAACATTGAGTTGTTGCATTTACAACTCCTCTGTACTCTGCTTCTGTAGATGAGAGTGCTATGGCACTCTGTTTCTTGCTTGGCTAGCTTATTGGTCCTTCAATAAGCATGAACACATATCCTGATGTTGACTTTCGATCTGTGTTGTCACCTGCCCAATCACTGTCAGTAAACCCAATCAAATCAAGATCAGATTTAGCTTTATAGAAGATCCCATGAGCTCTTGTTCCCTAAACAAAGTTAAGGATCCTTTTGGTTGGTTTCCAATGGATCTCATGAGGCTGATACATGTATATTGAATCCACACTTACTGCATAATAAATATCAGGTCAAGTGTGTGTAAGGTACATAAAACACCCAATCAATTGCCTATACAGTGTATTATTTACCATAGGAGAAGAACCTGCTTCTTCAATCTTAACTCCTGAAAGGAAGGGAGTCTTGCTTGGCTTGCAATATTTCATGTTGAACTTGTTCAAAAAATATAAAGCATAATTGGACTGATGTACTTTTATTCCATGTTGGGATTGAGCAATTTCGAGACCCAAGAATTGGCTCAACAACCCCAAATCAGTCATAGAAAATGCATGGTTCATTGCATCCTTCAAGGAGGCAATCTCTTTCTTTGAACTTCCTATAATTAGAAGTTCATCCACATACACAACAATAATCATTAGGATTATACTTGCATCGAACAAAACTCAATGACAACAGAAAGCCATCAATCTTGGCATACCAAGCCCTGGGGGCTTGCTTAAGCCCATACAATGATTTCTTTAGCCTGCACACAAAAGATGGATCAGTAAAAAAACCTTGAGGTTGCTGCATGTAAATATCTTTAGTGATATATCCATTCAGGAAAGCACACTTCACATCCATGTGATGTGCCTCCCACTGCTTCAAAGCTGCAATGGCTAAGGCTAGCCTGATGGATTCCATCTTTGCCACTGGTGCAAATGTTTCATTGTAGTCAATACCATGTACTTGTGAGTAGCCCTTAGCTACCAATATTTCCTTATATTTCAAAGGTGAACCATCAGCAGCAAACTTAGTTTTGAAAACCCACTTACATTGAACTAGCTTCCTCCCTGGGGGAAGATCAACCAGTTCCCAAGTGTTGTTCTTCTGGAGTGAGCTACATTATTATTTCATGGCTGTTTTCCATCTTGGATCATGTGCTGCATATTTATATGTATGTGGGTCTAATTCAACCATCAGATATCACTTCTCTGCAAACAAATGGTCTTTCATACACAGGACACTCTCAAACTGAGATCTAGTCCTCCTAGGATCACTAGGATTTTCAGCTAGTTCCCCAGCTGCATGAATGGTATTTGATGCCCATTTTGGTCTTGTAGGACTGTGAGGATATGCAATTAAATCATCATTATCAGACATATCAAAATCAGCAAACTCATTTGTCTCTTCACTTACATTAAATGGTTCTTGTGGTGAAGAAGACTCTCCAACTTCAACTGCTGCTAAAGGATCTTCTTGGAACTGGACACTCCTTTCAATGAAGGATTTGTTTGTGCTCAAGTTTATCAGCTTGTACCCTTTTGAATATTTAGAGTACCCAACAAATAGACACTCTTGGCTTTGGGGTTGCAAAGCCTTCCTCTTTTCTGTTGGAATTCTAGCCCAAGCCTTTGAGTTGAAAATCCTGAAATGGGTCACATCTGGCTTGTGCCCACTCCAAGATTCAAAAGGAGTCATACCATCAAGATGTTTATGAGGCACCATATTCTAGATATAGGATTCACAGTTTATAGCCTCGGCCCAAAACTTTGGGGGCAAAGTCTTAGCCTCCATCATATAGGTTTCCATCTCCTTCAATGATCTGTTCTTTCTCTCAGCAACACCATTTTGCTGTGGTGTGTAAGGGATTGAATGCTGCATATGAATACCTGTATCTTCACAATATTGAATGAAGTTAGACTTGATATACTTACCACCATTCTCAGATCTGAGGATCTTGAGTCTCCTCCCAGACTGGTTTTCAACCAAATCCTTAAAGACTTTGAAGAGGCCAAAAACTTCAGACTTATGCTTCAGGAAGTAAACCCAACAATACCTGGAAAATTCATCTATGAAGGTCAATGCATATTTGTCTTGACTCATTGAGATATGAGGAAATGGACCAGTAACATCACTGTGGATCAACGCAAGAGGTGCAGAGGTTCTCTCATGACTAGCTCTCTCAAATTTATGCTCTAGGTGTTTTCCTAGGATACAACCTTGACAGAATCCCTTGGAAAACTTAATCTTTGGTAACCCTATGACCATTTATTTTTCACTTAGATCAGAAAGATACTTATAGTTAATATGGCCAAATCTTTCATGCCAAATCTTGCTTTCCTCATTAGCATGAATCAGGAGAGCAGAGGGGTTTGAGTAGGGTAGAAAATGTGAAAACATGTATACCTTCGAAGTGTGATCTACAACTCCTTTTGCAATGACTTTACCATTCGAGATCTGTGTGATATCAACATCATCAGGGGAGAATATGACCTTCTTTGGAGACCCTATGTGAGTCATCTGATACACTGACAAGAGGTTAGAGGCAAGACCTAGAACATACAATATATTACTGAACTTACCATGGTTAAGATCAATCCTTCCTTTCCCCAAATTGTCAGTGAGAGAGTCATCTCCCAGCACTATTGGTGGACCTTTCGACATGTCAAGAGAGTAGAATGCCTCCTTGGTCGAAACCATATGTCTTGAATCTCCAAAGTCTATGATGAAGCTAGGTGAGCTTGATGTGCCAGCAACCAATGCATGTAATCTCTCTCTGTCCTCTGAATTTGATCATCCTTCCCTCTTCTTTGAGCAATCAGGAAGGGAGATGTTATTCTTCTCCAGGAGTTGGGTCAGCATGTTAATTTGCTTCTTCATGCAGAAGGTTTTAGGATGATATCCATTATTGCAGTATGCACAATTGCTCATTTCTCCTTTGTTCTTCTTCTTCTTCTGGAAGTTCTTCTTAGAGACTTGGGGCTCCTCTTGAGACTTGTTCTTGTCTCTCTTTTTCTCAGGTGGCTTCTTAGCTTTCTTCTTTCCTTTTGAATCCACCCTCGAATCTCCAGCAACCAAAGCTTGATCTTTGGAAGGTTTGATGGTGCCCATCATCACCAGTTTATCTTGTTCTTATCTGAGGGATTCCATGAACTCTGGAAGCTTAGGCATATTCCAGGCTCGAGCTGTCAACTTGGTGGCATGGAAGGTTGAAACAAACACTAAATAGTCAGGGCCAAGCTTCAAGAGTATGGCCAAAACTAGTTTCTCTTCCTTCTTTTCAATTCCACACTGTTTTAGCTGCAAAACAAAGGCTTTAAACTTGGAAAAGTAGAGTTGCAGGGATTTGAAGCTGCTGGGACTCAATGAGATCAATTCATTATCGATTTGATGTCCTCTCATATCATCTGTCTTACCAAAAATCTCTACAAGATTCTCCAACACTTCATTAGGTGATGTCAATCCATCAAGATGGAAAAGGAGGTCTCTGGATATGCTCAGACACAGAAGGCCATAGGCCTCATCCCTCTTGTTGTGCCATTTAATTTTCTCTACAGTTGCATTGGGCTCTGCCTCAGTTTCCATACTCACCCTGTAGAGACCCTTTGCACTCAATAATATCTCCATCTCTGCTTTCCATTCAAAGAAAGTAAATGGAGTCGAGATGATCTTCTGAGATTGATCCATAGCTCTGAAATGTGCCCTTCATCCAGGAGAATGTGCTCCCAGTGAATATGTCAAACCTGCAATAGCAATATGGAAGGAGAGAAATCGATCTACAAAGGCTCTCATACCATGTGGAAATTGAACCCAAGTGATAGAATAATTGCACTCACAAAAATTGCTAATCAACCATGCAAAATTGCAAACAAAGGAGACTGAAATTGGAGCATAACACTAATCTGTATTGAATAAGTGTACAATAGGAAACCTTATGAAGTCATAGGCTGCTGAAATATATAATTACATGAGATATTTGAATGCATAAGGATGCCATTTGAAATAGTAAAAAAGTAGGCTTACTAAATCTAGTCAAATCTCCCATAGGTGCATAAATCAGTTTCCAAATCTACCTAGAGGCTCATGAATTGGAAAAGTCAAGTAGGCAAGCTAATAAGTGATGGTAAGAAAAATCATACATGATTTTATTAGGAGAAAATAATGGAGTATGATGAGGGAAAAAAACAAGTCAACTACACCTAGTCTTACTTTCCCTTTCGCCATAAATCTCAATAAAGCAGGCAGCTTAGCAAAAAACGCAGATATGTGATAGGGAGGATCTGGAATAAAGAAGATATGATAAATATGGATTCTAGGAGGTTTTCCAAGTGCTCCATGACTCATTTTTAGCAAGTTTGAATTCTATGGCATGTGGAAGACAACTTGCATAGAGTGGACTATTGGAAACTAGGCAAATAAGACAAAAATGGATTAATTAATGTTTAAGGTAGGTAACTATGGGTTGATTATTCTAACAGGGGTATGATATTATGGAAGACATTAAAAAAGATAAAGCAAATATCTCATTATTTGAAATGTGTAATTTACCTCAGCAAAAAGAGAAACTTTTAAAAGCACTTGAGATACTAGAAGAGGAGCCTCCCACTGACAATCAACCTGAGGAAGAAATTGGTGAGGCAAGCGTGGGAGGAAAGTATAAGTATAAAACCCCAAAATTTCTCCTAACTTTTAAACTTTTCAAATATAATGTGCACAACTGTTTAGTAGACTCAGGAGCATCAGTCAATGTTTTTCCACTTTCAGTCTGGAAGAAAATCAATGGTTAACCTAAACCATCTTCCTGGAAATCTCTTCAATTAGACAGGACAACTGTAAAAGTAATAGGAGAAATGGAGGATGTTCCGATTCACTTATCTGTAGATGAGAGGGTATGTCATTACATTGACATTGTAGTAGCAAATATACCAAATTCTTATGGATTGGTTTTGAGTCGAGACTAGTCGGCAAGGTTAGAAGGATATTTTGCATTAGATTGGTCACATTTATGGTTACCTCACAAGGGAAGTTCAAATCAGATAAAAGTATTAAGAGAACCTCAAATGAAATACAATGTCACTCAGTTAGAGGGAAAAAATGAACCAGTAAAATCTATATTGGGAAATTATTTCATTGAATTGAAACCAGGAAATTACCAAGCTGAAGAAGCCAACAGTATACCTGATACCCAGACTGATCTCCTTTGATTTTCGTGGGCTGATGAGATTGACTGTAATATAGTAGATCTAGTTTCAGATGCAGTTTGTAAGTCAAATTCAGTAGAGGTAGATAGTTTTTGGACTCTTTATTTGATGGTTCTAAAACATTGGAAGGATCAGGGGTTGGTTGTGTCCTGATTGATCCAAGAAAAAATAAACATTTTCTTTCTTGTAGGTTAGAATTCGAATGCACAAATAACACAGCCGAATATGAAGCACTATTTCAGGGACTTACAAAAGCAATAGAATTGAAAGTAAAAAATCTGAAAGTATATGGAGATTCTGAGATTATTGTTAAGCAAATTCGGAATAATATACCCTACCCACCTTAGTTATGGATGTATCGCTTCAGCTAGGAATAATTGAAGTAGGAGAGGAAAAATGCCCCAACCTATTGCTTTATGAATCCAAAACTCCTTCTAACATATCTAGTTCCAACAGGGATGAGTAAAGAAGCCCAGCTTAGGCGAGCATTATTGCTCACCCTTGCCCGATGCGGACAAGCACCAGGAACATTACAACATCTACCCCATATTAGGTTGTTTTTGTAGCAGACATTTATTTTGGAGGATAAATTTTAAATTTTTTATTTTTTATGATCGACATTTACAGGAGTAATGTTACATAACGTTACAAGATCTCCCCCATAATGGGTTGCAGAGCGCCTCTTGGTGCAATTATTGGTATCTGTGGGACAAAAAGTTGTACAAGAGGGATAAATGGAGGTATTTGATGTCCAAGATAAGGTTGAACAGGCCCTGATGTATCAGATGATTGAGAACGAATTGAAAACAAGGGTCAAAGGATAGGATTCAAAGGTCTTGTAGAAAGATTCAAAGGATTTTCCTGATTATTTAATTATTTAACACTTTCTAGATTTTCACTTGAAGTAGATATTAAAGGATAATTCGAGAGTGAAATACCTCTCCCTTGAGGTGATCTTATATTTATCCAATGGATTCTTGGATCTGGTAGGCTAAGAAGTTCCTTCATTTGTCTATTTGTTTTGGTGTGCTTCTTTCTAGAATCTATCTTGATAGAGTGGAGGCGGTAGGTGAATTCTTCATTTAATAGATGTCCACATCTTCCTTCACCGTACAGAATACAGCTTTTTACTTTGGCACACCTAAGGAAAATTATTCTTGAAAAGTAGTCCCCATCAACGGCACCATTTTTTTATGTTAGTTCCTAAAGTTACACTAGGTTGAAGGTGGTGAAATCCCACGTATGATAGGGCTCAAATTTTAACGATTTTTCAAGCTAAATTGAGTATTGATTTTTTTTTTGAGACATTCTTTCAAAATGCTCAGGTTTCTTTGATAATTTATTGTGGATAAAAATGCAGATGAAAAGACAATTTAAGATAGGAATTTGATGTACCCAAGTAGTGCAAAATTGAATATGAAAAGAATCAGAAGAAGAACAGAAACCAGGGACAATAAGAAGCACCGATGGGTGAAGCTCTTATGGATAGATAGGGATTGAACGTATTGAGTTGTAATTAGCATAATTCAGTAATTCTTAACGGTTTACAAAGACTAACATGAGATCTTTATGCATTTCAGCAACACAATTCATAATAGCAGCACATAGAAAATACTTCCATACACAGAGAAATCATAACCTATATTAAATATTAGATATAGAATCAAAATAACTTTGAACTTCTGTAAATATTTTTTCATTTAATCTTGAGGAAAGGATCAATGATACTTGCATCAAGTCAAATAATACTACAATTCTTCAATATCAATCCAATGTAGATTCATAAATATATCGATACAAATGGATACACATAAAGGAGAGATAACTGCATAGGTTCGTTTTATTAATCTCTGATAAAAGAATTTACATTAGAATAATATGCCCTGACCCAACAATAGAATAAATAATACTTCTAGTTTTCAAACTCCCATCCACTTTCTAATTTAATGATCTTACATTATATATGATTTAGAGGTGTTTAAATATAGTTTACAAATGATGTGACTTATAACTAAAATTAATAGTTTTTACTATTTACTTTATTACATCAAAATTTTATATCCAAACAAAGTAACTTTTAGTTTTTCTTGCGCCCTCCGCCTTTCTTATTTCTTCTAACCAGTGATTGTTGGTCTTGCATTATTTTCTAACCTAGAGGCATGGAATAGCCTGGTGGAATGAAAAATTGTCTCATTCTTTGAATCATCTCATCATATAATGGGTCCCCAACGTGTACAGAGCCTCCAGGCGGCGTAAATGTTAAATGGGGGGGTATGTCCTAAGTGATGTTGCATTGGTGTTGTTTCGGCATGTTATTGAGGTGCAGGAGTAGATTGTTGAGATGAATGAGATGTTTTATTATTTTTCTTATGTTCTGTAGATAACATAAGGGTACTTTGTTCACCCTACTTCTGCTCAGGTGGTGAGAATAATCTATGATATCTCATGACCATATTCAAGTATTTACCTACTAGAACGTTATTTTATTTCAAATTTTCTAGTGCCATATTTTCCTTTGAATGTATCTCATATGTGAGAGGTCCCATATATTTAAAACCTATCTTTAATTTGTCCCAAATGTGAAATGGAGGCCTTAATATTTCAAATGCTTGATTTCCATTGATAACTCCTTCCAGCTCTTGTTCAGGTTCTTCATTTCTTTTTTCTTTGAGTTTACCCATATATTATTCTTTAGATAAGTACTTTGCATTTCTATCCTGCAAAACAGGGTAGACCAAGCTCTGTCATCATAGTGACATTTTTTAAAATCTTTAATGTCATCATCCATTAAATTGGTATTGTTTTTCATCACTTTGCACAATGTTTTCTTTATCAAAATTATTTTGGCAATCCTTATAACTTGTGTCCTGCTGGTTAGTTGTAAATCCTTTATTTTCTTGTTGGTTAGACTATTCAAGTAATCTATTTATTTCCTAGCTTGTGTAGGATTATTCGCTAGTGTTGCATTTACCTATTTTATTTCTTATATAGATGGTTTATAAATCACCATTTCAGCAGTCATTAAATTCATGAAATCCCATTGCTCATTGAATATCTGGACAATTCTGTCCCAAATTTCCTGTGTGATTCTTTTAATCATCTATGCTCCTTGAGAATATATTTTCAATGATTTAACTCGACTTTTTAAATCATCTATTTATTTCTTAAATTCAATTATATCATCTTCTATTTGGACTATGTCATGCTATATATCTACAATTATGGTATTCTTTTGGATGACATCATCTTCAAGATCCTTGATTTTATCATGCACATCTTTTACAATTTTAGTAGGCTCAGTAGTGTTTTGACCCTCCTCCATTGCATCTACATCAAATATTTCAAGTGGTGGTCGTTTTGTGGTAGATTCTTGCTTATCTTGTTCTGCATTTGGTTGCATTTGAGTCTACTCTGTAGGTTCTGAAACTAAGGTATATGGTGGTACATCCTTTGTTGGAAAAGGTTGTCATTGATGTCAAACATGGTGTCATCAATGTCAAAAGTGTGAAGAGATATGTGGAGTCAAGGTGATAGTGATGATGTGGTTGTAGTAGATATAAATTGTTTGGGAATGTATAATTAATACTTGAATCCCCTAAAGAAGAACCTAAGGAATCTCTTGATCACAAGTGTATATAAACCCAAAGAGGTCCCCTTATGGTGCAGTAGTTGTGCATGGCCCTTCAGAGAAGACAGTTTGTGCTATACATAAGTGGTACAAATACCGTAGATAATTCCATAATGATCATGATGATGTGGAGTGTAATGGAGTCCCTAAAATGTCCTAAAGAAGTGTGAATAATTTCCTCAATAAATGATGTTGCATCACATGACAAGGATAAGAAGTTTAAGAAAGTTCATAAAGGTGTTCCTAAGAATTTCCAGTAAGAAATATGAATAAATTCATAAAATAGTGGTGTTGGGTCCACATGACAATGTGGGTGGGGTCCACAAGGTAATATTCAAATAAAAGGTGAAGAAAACCATAAACAATGTTTTTTGTTCCACTTTCCCATGAGTTTGTGGCTACATGATCCATGGTGAAGAAGGCCCTAAAGAGTCCCCAAAGTTTGTCTCAAGCAATTTGATTCACATGACCCCAAAAGTTGTGGTACTTAGACCCAGTAAACCACTTAAAGTGGAAAGGATCCCTAGAAGAAATAATGGAATTGTAGTGGGGATTTCTCCCCTACTACGTGCAAAATAACCTACCTTAGATCATCCATATCATAGGGTAGATTTCAACAATAGTAATGGGACACAAACAAGAACAATTTTTTATGAATTTTATTTTATATCTAAGTAATAACAAGAAACAACAATAGGCATACCTTTCTTTGAAGTGGGCCACCATAGCCATCCGAGGAAATGGTCCCGTAGCTCCATGGTTTGGGTCTCCAATATTCTCCACGACTGGTTGTTAAATGGGGGAATAGATCCAAATGGGTACGGATCTAGCTAAACATACACCGTCGGAGATGATATGGAAAGATATGGGACTAATGGTGAAAGGTGAATAGTATGACTAAGAGAGAATGGAAAAACGTGTTTTGGAGGACGCCTTCACAATGTATTTGTAGGATAGTCTAAGATTTTTTTACCCATGGTATTTTATTGTGCACGGTATATTTCCATGGTTTTTGACCTGTTCTCATTTTAGGTTTTTTGGGTCCTTTTTGGAGAGAGTGGGGATAAGTCACAATAAATGCTCAAGTTCCCTTCATTTATGGGGGAAGTAATAATAATGTTTTGTACCATATTTGGTGGCTTTAGTTGTGAAGGTCAAAATGGAAGAAATAATGGTGGGAATATGATGTAATATTATGGTTTAGGCCATGGAGAGCTAGGTGAACATTTTTTGGTGTTATCAGATTTCCCCATGATGTGTGAGGAAGGAGCTCATTGTATGGATGATAGGCATCATAGGATGAAGGGAAAATGGTGACAATGGTGGAGATACTGGAGAGGACCAAAGAGAAGTGGATTCTCCTCATTCGAACTATGGTGTCTTTTGGTTTGTATTTCTTCTAAAAAATGGATGAGGTACATATAATCTCATACATGTATATGGACAAGGCATCCATACCCATGCTCGTAACAATGTATCAAAACTAAAAATGGGGATTGAGGCTCAAATAATGGGAGCCAATAAATACATAGATACAACTGGTAGTACATCATGGTGGCCTCAATGGGAGGCTGAATACATAGATTGACCTGAAGAACTAGTGCATAGGAATAATGGAATTCTCATGGAATGTAATATCATCACAATTGATTCTCTGCTGAATATAGGTGTGTACATAACTTGATGGACTCAATTACTAAGATTTAGAATTTATATGGTACAATATACAACATCAAGTACTAGAGATACATGGAAGCATGACACTGGGGGGCTTCCAAAAACTATTATCAATGCAACCCGAAAATCACAAGGTACATGAAACTGTATGGGTCCCAAAAATAGACTCACCAATGTGCTAGAGTTGGGTGACAACTGAGGTCTTCGAACAAACAATGAACAGGCCAATGCCTTATAGGAATCTCAATAGTGCGATAGTGTTGTTGAAGTCGAGCACGTGAGACACAGCCAACCCAAAAGGAACTAAGGACTCCTTTCAAGTGGTCCAAGGAAATCATCAAAGAGGTGGATGAAACTAAAATATAGGGACCTCTGTGTCTATCCTATGGAATCAATGTGTTAACGTCGACAGAGGGAGACCTGAAACTACCAAGGAAATGATATTTCCTTCATATAAGTGGGAGGGGAAAACTAGAGATATGGAACAATACTAGGAGTGAGGCACTGACTGGGGAACATGGGCAGGGGAGCACGGAGGAATCAAACTTTTGTTGTTCATATTATGATGGAAAGGATGACCTAGCAACAAATGATACTAACTCAAATGGAGGGGACCACAGCTGGGAAACTGGAAAAAAGACTACAATGGGAGATATTGGGCTAAGTAACCGGACTAGTGATATCCAAGGGATCCAAGGGTGACTCATTGCAGAATACTATGACCAAAGGAAACCCAATGGGGGAATATGCCATAATGTGAGACCATATGTGATTGGATCCTAGAAAAAACATTGTAGGCCTTCTTCATAGTTTAAGGATATTGAAGAAGGGATAAAGGTATGCTCAATATGATACTATCTCGTGGATTTCTATCGAGCCCAAGACAGTGAATGCTCGATGGTGTTTTCATTTTTAGAGAGTATGAAAACAGGAAGAAGACTCGAGTGTGGTATCTTTTTCATACAGTAGTCTCCTGAGTCTTAAAAAGGATAAAAGTGTACAAAGGAGATCTCTCCCAGCCGAAAGGGGCAAAGAGAATTATTTACTGTAAGTAGTCCAACCAGGCCAAAAAATGTTAAACCTATACTTATTGGATGTTCATTCAAATACTTTTACAAGCATGAACGAAACCAAGTTTTCTTGGAAATATTTTCTTGATTAGAGGGTTGGAAAAGAGCTTAAAGACCACCCATAATGATCTTTTTCATAAGTCACGGTCCTAATGTCTGACAAAGCATAAAAGTATACAAAGGGTGTGGAAATTGAACCCAATGTTAGAACAATTATATTCACAACAATTGCCAATTACACATGCAAATTACTCACAAAAGAGACTGAATATGGAGCTGAACACTAATCTGTATTGAATAAGTGTACAATAGCCAACCCTGTGAAGTCATAGGCTGCCACAATAAATAATTACATGAGGGGTTTGAATGCATGAAGATGCCATTCGAATCTAGTCAAAAGCAGTCTTACTAAATCTAAGCAAATCGCCCATAGGTGCATAAAGCAGTTTCCAAAACTGTCTAGGAGCTCACGAATTGGAAAAATAAATTAGGCAAGCTAATAGTGATGGAAGGACAACTCATACATGTTTTTCATAGGAGAAAAGAGTGGAGGATGTGGAGGACAAAAAACAAGTTAACTTCACCTAGTCAAACTTTCCCAATTGCCTTAAAACATTGAAAAAGCAGGCAATAAAGCAGAAAAAGAAGACATGTGCTAGGGAGGCAAAGAATAAAGCAAATTTGATTCTAGGAGGTTTCCCAAGCACTCCATGACTCAGAATTAGCAAGTTTTACCACTATGGATGTGTAGATGATAACTTGCATAAGGTGGAATATGGAAACTAGGCAAATAAGACAAAAAATGGATTAATTAATGTCTAAGATAGCTAAATATTGGTTGATTATTCTAACACCCCCCCTTAAGCCTGACTTATGAGTAAAATATCAGAAAATTATAGGGCCTAGCAACAAGGCTTAGTCATCCTTTACATACTGCATGTCCATTTAACCAAGGAAAGAGGCAAAAACCCAGTGGGAAAAATCCTCCCTTAAACATGGACTGTAAAACAAAATTTGGAAATCTTGTCATAACTCATGCTTCATAGCATGATCAGAAATCCCCAGCAGTGATTTGAGATTGCTGAATGTATTCTCACAAAATACTTTGGTGAAGATATCAGCTACTTGTTCTAAAGATGAACAAAAGAGTAGGTGAATGGTGCCATCATGCACAAGCTGTCTGATGTAGTGCATATGGATCTCAATGTGTTTGGTTCTCTGCTTCTGAACTGGATCATTGCAGATTCAAATGGTACTCTGATTATCAAAGTAGATAGTAGTTGATTATTCTGATTCGAAGCCACACTCTCCAAGTAACCCCTGCAACCATAAACATTGAGTTGCTGCATTTACAACTCCTTTGTACTCTGCTTCTGTAGATGAGAGTGCAATGGAACTCTGTTTCTTGCTTGATCAGCTGATTGGCCCTTCTGCAAGCATGAACACATATCCTAATTTTGAATTTTGATCTGTGCTGTCACTTTCCCAATCACTGTCATTAAACCCAATCAAATCAAGATCAGATTTAGCTTTATAGAAGATCCCATGTGTCCTTGTTCCCTGAACAAAGTTAAGGATCCTTTTGGCTGCTTTCCAATGGATCTCATGAGGCTGATCCATGTATCTTGAAGCCACACTTACTGCATAAGAAATATCAGGTCTATTATGTATAAGGTACAACAAACATCCAATCAATTTCCTATACAGTGTATTGTTTACCATAGGTGAAGAATCAGCTTCTTCAAGCCTCACTCCTGAAAGGAAAGAAGTCTTGCTTGGCTTGCAATCCTTCATTTTGAATTTGTTCATAAAATCCAAGGCATACTTGGACTGATGCACTTTGATTCCATCTTTGTTTTGAGCAATCTCGAGCCCCAAGAATTGGCTCAATAGCCCCAAATCTGTCATGGAGAAGGCATGGTTCATTGCATCCTTCAAGGAAGCAATTTCATCCTTTGAGCTTCCTGTAATGAGGAGGTCATCAACATATAAAACAATGATCATTAATGAACCATTAATCAGCTTCAAATAGACATTTGGATCTGATTTGCATCGAACAAAATTCAGTGATAGCAGAAAGCTATCAATCTTGGCATACCAAGCCCCGGGGGCTTGCTTAAGCCCATACAATGACTTCTTTAGCCTGCACACAAGAGATGGGTTAGTAGAAAATCATTGAGGCTGCTGCATGTATATCTATTCAGTGAGATATCCATTCAGGAAATCACACTTCACATCCATGTGATGTACTTTCCATTGCTTTGAAGCTGCAATGGATAAGGCTAGACTGATGGAGTCCTTCTTTGCCACTGGTGCAAAGGTCTCATTGTAGTCTATGCCATGAACCTATGAGTAGCACTTGGCTACCAATCTTTCCTTGTACTTCAGAGGTGAACCATCAGCAGAAAAATTGGTTTTGTACACCGACTTACACTGAACTAGCTTCCTCCCCGGGGGAAGATCAACCAGCTCCCAAGTGTTGCTCTTCTAGAGTGAGTTGAACTCTTCCTTCATGGATGCTTGACATATTGGATCATATGCTGCATATTCATATGTCTATGGGTTTGATTCAACCATCAGATATCATTTCTCAGCAAACATAGGATCTTTCATGCACACAGCACTCTCAAATTGAGATCTAGTCCTCCTAGGGTCATTAGGATTTCCAACTAGTTCTCCAGCTGCATGAATGGTCTTGGATGCCCATTTTGGTCTTGTAGGACTGTTAGGATCTGAAATCAAATCTTCATTATCAGACATATCAAAATCAGCATGTTCAACTATCTCTTCACTTACATTCAGAGGTTCTGGTAGAGAAGAGGATTCTCCAACTTCTACTGCTGCTAGGGGCTCTTCTTGAAACTAAACACACCTTTCAATTAAGGATTTGTTTGTGCTCAAATTGATCATCTTGTACCCATTTGAATATTTAGAGTACCCAACAAATATACACTCTTAGCTTTGGGGCTGCAAAGCCTTTCTCTTTTCTGTTGGAATTCTAGCCCAAGCCCTTGAGCCAAAAATCCTGAAATGGGTCACATCTGGCTTGTGCCCACTCCATGCTTCGAAAGGAGTCATACCTTCAATATATTTATGAGGCACCCTATTCTGGATATAGGCTGCATATTTTATAGCTTCGGCCTAGTACTTTGGTGGCAAAGTCTTAGCCTCCATCATGCATGTTGCCATCTCTTTCAGTGATCTGTTCTTCCTCTCAGCAACACCATTCTGTTGTGGTGTGTAAGGGATAGAATGCTGCATCTAAATACCTGCATCTACACAATATTGAATAAAATCAGACTTGACATACTCACCACCATTGTCATATATGAGGACCTTGAGTTTCCTCCCAGACTGGTTTTCAACCAAAGCCTTAAAGACTTTGAAGAGGCCAAAAACTTCAGACTTGTGTTTCAGGAAGTAAACCCAGCAAAACCTATAAAAGTCATCTATGAATGTCAATGCATATTTGGCCTGAATCATTTACATATGAGGAAATGGGCCAGCAACATCACTGTGGATCAACTCAAGAGGTGCAGAGGTTCTCTCATGACTAGCTCTCTCAAATTTATGCTCTAGGTGTTTTCCTAGGATGCAACCTTGACAGACTCCTTTGGAAAATTTAATCTTTGGTAACCCTATTACCATTTATTTTTCACTAAGATTAGAAATATACTTGTAATTTAGGTGGCCAAATATTTCATTCCAAAGCTTGCTTTCCTCATTAACATGAATCAAAAGAGCAGAGGGGTTTGAGTAGGGTAGGAAGTGTGAGAACATTTATACCTTCGAAGTGTGATTTGCAATTCCTTTTGCAATGACTTTACCACTTGAGATCTCTGTGATCTCAACTTCATCAGGGGAGAATATGACCTTATTTGGAGACCCTGTGTGGTTCATCTGATACACTGATAAGAGGTTAGAGGCAAGACCTAGAACATACAACACATTGCTGAACTTACCATGGTCGAGATCAATCCTCCCTTTGCCCAAACTTTCAGTCAGAGAGTCATCTCCCAATACTATTGGTGGACCTTTTGACATGTCAAGTGAGGTGAATGCCTCCTTGGTCGAAACCATATGTCTTGAAGCTCCAGAATCAATGATGAAACTAGGTGAGCTTGATGTTCCAGCAACCAATGCATGAACTCTCTCTTTGTCTTCTGAATTTGATCCTCCTCCCCTCTTCTTTGAGCTGTCTGGAAGGGAGATGCCATTCTTCTCCAGGATTTGGGTCAACATGTCTATTTGTTTCTTCATGCAGGAGCTCTCAGAATGATTTCCCTTACTGCAGTATGTGCACTTGCTCATTTCTCCTTTGTTCTTCTTCTTCTGGTAGTTCTTCTTGGAACCTTGAGGCTCCTCCGGAGACTTGTTCTTGTCTCTCTTTTTCCCAGGTGGATTTTTATCTTTCTTCTTGATTTTTGAATCCACCCTCAAATCTCCAACAACCAGAGCTTGGTCTTTGGATGGTTTGATGGTGCCCATCATCACCAATTTATCTTGTTCTTGTGTGAGAGATTCCATGAAATCTGCAAGGCTAGGCATTTTCCAGGCTCGAGCTGTCAACTTTGTGGCATAGAAGGTCAAAACAAACACTGAATAGTTAGGTCCAAGCTTCAAGAGTATGGCCAAGACCAGCTGATCATCCTTCTTTTCGATCCCACATTGTTTTAGCTGCAAAACAAGTGCTTTGAACTTGGAAAAATAGAGTTGCAAGGATTCAAAGCTATTGGGACTCAGGGAGATCAATTCATTTTCAATTTGATGTCCCCTCATCTCATCTGTCTTTCCAAAAATATCAACAAGCTTCTCCCATACTTCATTTGGTTATTTCAATCCATCAAGATGGAAAAGGAGGTCTCTGGATATACTCAGACACAGGAGACCATAGGCCTCATCCCTCCTGTTGTGCCATTTTATCTTCTCTGTAGCTGCATTGGGATCTGCTTCTATTGCCATAGTCACTCTGTAGAGGCCTTTTTCTCTCAACAGTATCTCCATCTATGCTTTCCATTCAAAGAAATTAAATGGAGTCAAGATGATCTTTTGAGATTGATCCATAGCTCATAAATTGTCTTGTCAATCAACAGAATGCTCCCAGTCAATGATGTCAAACCTACAAAACAAATTGGAAGGAGAGAAATCGATCTAAAATGTCTCTAATACCATGTGGAAATTGAACCCAATGTTAGAACAATTACACTCACAACAATTGCCAATTACACATGAAAATTACTCACAAAAGAGACTGAATATGGAGCTAAACACTAATCTGTATTGAATAAGTGTACAATAGCCAACCCTGTGAAGTCATAGGCTGCCACAATAAATAATTACTTGAGGGATTTGAATGCATGAATATGCCATTCGAATCTAGTCAAAAGTAGGCTTACTAAATCTAAGAAAATCCCCCATAGGTGCATAAAGCAGTTTCCAAAACTATCTAGGAGCTCATGAATTGGAAAAATCAATTAGGAAAGCTAATAGTGGATGGAAGGAAAACTCATACATGCTTTTCATAAGAGAAAAGAGTGGAGGATGTGGAGGACAAAAATAAGTTAACTTCACCTAGTCAAACTTTCCCAATTGCCTTAAAACACTGAAAAAGAAGGCAATAAAGCAGAAAAAGAAGACATGCACTAGGGAGGCCAGGAATAAATAAGATTTGATTCCAGGAGGTTTCCCAAGTGCTCCATGACTCAGAATTAGCAAGTTTGACCACTATGGACGTGTAGATGACAACTTGCATAAGGTGGAATATGGAAACTAGGAAAATAAGACAAAAATTGGATTAATTAATGTCTAAGATAGCTAACTATGGGTTGATTATTCTAACAAAGGGAAACAATCCTTGCTGGAAGGTGTCATGGTGGTCCTTTTATTTTAATATTCTAAGTTGTTCAAAAAAGGAGATAAACGAGGCTACATAGATGTCCTTGACAATTTTTTCATTTTTTTAGGAGTCAAAAAAGAGTTGAACAGAAACTCTGTAATGGTTAGTCAAGCAAGGTGGAAGTGTTCAATGTACCAAAAGGGATCGTGTTGTGAAAAAGGATGATATAAATAATAGTGGAACATTGGTGGGGCCTCCTTGCAGGATGATGGATGGCAGTAAAATAAGTCCAAGTTTGTAGTATGGATGGAGCAGATGCCTCGTGAACATGCCAATACGTGCGTGGTGTGATTCGGATGGTGGAACGTAAATAAAAGTGAATCCAGGAAATGGCCCAAAAATTCAAAGGGAGAGAGTGAGACATGAGTCTCATCAAAATACATAGGACGGAAAAATGACCCTGGTGGTGTGAACAACGTAGAAAATGGACGTCAGATGACTCTGTGGTGCACGGAAGAAAAATTAGACCAAATGGAGGCCTATAAATAGGGCAGACCACATGACACTTGTCATTTTCACTATGTAGTTGTTATAGCTCAAAATGACACATCTCTTCATGTGACTACTTTCCCATGATTCCATCGCATGTCAACACTTCCATGACAACACTTCATGAAAGTCACTGAAAGTCATTAAAAAATGAACTTAGGAGGATCCATATCTTGAGTTTTGTAACTCCGTTTGACCTCTTATTTGCACTATTGGAAATGTATCTAAGTTGTCTAAATATTTCTAGAAGACACCAAAGTATGAAAATTCATATAAGTACCCTAAAAATGATATTTTTGAGGTATACATGAGTTTCCTTAAGGAAACCCGCATATTATACACGACTTGTTATTTATAATACTCGTGTATGTCCTAAATACATGACTATTTACATTACAACCCATGTGTACCTCCTGCATATGCGACTGTTGTCTCTGAAACCTGTGTATTCCTCCTATAGATGTAAAAAAAAGATGTTTTTTGAAATTCGGGTAGTTTGCGTGGTTATGCAACTGACTCCTTTAGTTTTAACTACTTTTCCTTCAACCCTATCTCTTCAAAAAGGTTTCAAAAGAGGTAGGGAGGTCAATGAGGGGGGACTTGAATCTTTGCGTTGTTATGGTGGAGGAATTAGGACTCTCTTTTCCCACATCTTTTCCCTAGAATCTTTCTCCTTGTGTAGCAGAGCTTGGAGGCTAAGTTTCTTGGAGAATAGAAGCAACAGAACCAGATCCGAGGTTTCGTGAGGTTCCCAACTTGAAGAGAAGGTGTACTTTTATTTTTTTTCATGATTAATAAAGATGTGATGTCCTTCTTCTTCCCAAATCAATGTGTCTTGTATATTAAATCTCTGATTATGATTATATGATGTTATTTATCATATTATGTTTTCATGTTTCATTGAATATAATCTCCTTTCATAAAGTCTATTTGGTTTGAGGAAGGTATAACTTATTTTGTAGGTCTCTCGGGGAGGAGGAGTAGGAGAAGGGCTAGACAAATCTTAGACTATCCTTCAGTTAATCACGTGTGGACCTTTCTTATTTCTAAATATCGCTTATATATACTTGCAGAACCATTTGAATCTCTCTTTCAACCACAGTACGTTAATGGCCTCTTAAACCCTAGCCATAGGAAACTTTCCTTTACAACAGTAGTGTTGAGTTGGAGTGGAGGGCCCTAAAATACAACTGTTAATTTCTTCCAACTAGACTGACATTTTGTCGATCTTTGACTTACAGGTAAGATATCTCATCGAGCCCTTCATTTTCAGTGGTGTACTTTTTGGTTTTCCTCACTCTTGGGGCCATGGCCAAGCCAAAAGGGTTCTCAGGGTTGGGTCACACTTTTCAAGGGAAAATGAATGACCCAGGTCGCACCTCTCCTAACTTATCTAAAATATTGTTTTGGTCCTCAAATGAGGTTACAATGTTGGTTGGACATAATTTTAGAAAGGATGCATTAATTTATCATTACCTGTCTCAAGATGTACTTCCTACCCTGCAACCTAGGCTTCCTCCAGAGAGGCCACCCGAGGAAACACCATCAATGGATTATATTATGAGTCTTATTTGTTTGGCAGAGGCTGAGGTAATTTTCCTTTTTATCTTTTGTGTTTTAGAATTTTCTGAGATATCACTCTTTTTGACATGTCTATACAGTTTGTAGAGATTCCTTATCAATTTATGTCATTTATAATTTTAGTTCCCTCGTCAATATAAATCATTAAAACCCTCTGATTTTTTTTTATTTTTCTATGTGCTAACATGTTTCATTCCTCTTTATAGCTTCATGGTATCCACATTTAAAATTTGATATCTTTACCCTTTCATTATTTATAATATACATCTTATTAGTTTGTTTGTTTTTTTATTTATTATACACACCTTGTTTTTCTGAATTTTTATTGATTTATTGTGGTATCTAACAAAAAGTATTTAAGTTGAAAAACATCAATAACTGGTGCAAATTGATGTAATTTGAAGCATCTAAATAGATCAATTGGATAAATTTAGTTGTTGATGCAAAATTGGCATACTTTGAAGCATAAGAACTGTTCCATTGTTCTTTGAAGCATCTAAACTACTTCATTGAACATTTCCAAATACCAATTATTAGGAAATCCAAATATTAGAGAAATCAGACTATTGTCCAATGTCCTTGCACATTTTCCCAAATTGGTCTACATTACAACATTTTTGAAACTATATGAAAATGAAGGCCATATCCATCTTTTAGAATTGAATAATTGCATAAGATCATAAGGATGTACTACTTTTATACTTGAACAACTAACATATTATTGATGAAATTGAAATTGGTGCCCAATATTCTATATACCAAAGTGCCCATAAGTAGAATTCTATAGTGATTATTTTTTTGCAACATTAGGCCATACATCTGACCTTATAGGAACTAAGAAGAGTGAGGGTGTCCCCAGTCAATTTATTAGGAAATTGATTTTGCATATTTGTGGTGCCTTTTTTAAATGATGTTGGGAAAACACCCTAGTGTTGGATGTAGTGACTTGTAATTTTGGGAGGATATGATATGAGGGTTATTTATACAACTACAACTAACTAAGAACAATGGAACTATTCACATGCTCTAGACAACTATCACTCGTGATATTGCCTCCCATTTTCCCATGCATATGTATTGCATGGAAGTTACCTCTAAATGCATCTCACTTGGATTCAATTTATTCCATCAATATTTGAACTCTAGGATTAGTGAGTTTGAGCTCGTTGTTTTTTCAAAGTAGGACATCAAGAGAGATTTGTTTTAAAGTCTTTAGATCAAGAAGATTAGGTGAATATGGGAAACTTAAAGGAAGTTGTTGGTTTGAGTTGCTTGATGGTTGTCATGGGTATCAATGGCCATAGTGTTGAAGAAGAGGAATTTTGTTCTCTGATCTATAAGGGTTTTTTCCATCCCATTTAGAGGGTTTTAGGCATGAATAAAGTATTCATAATTCTAATATAACACATATTGTATGAGTTAAATTTGAAGCTAAACATTTTAGAATATACAGTAGTGTTAACAAGAAATACAAGGAAAAGGTAAGGTCTCTTCTATTTAATCTTAGATATAGAAACAACCCTGAATTAAGGGAACGTGTTGTTTCAGGTGAAATCATCCCTGATCATCTTTGTTGCATGATAATCGAGCAATTAGCATCCAAGGTATTGTCATAGTGGAGGATTTCAAAAGCAAACGTGCTTTCTTATATGGTAATTCTACCTGACTCATATGTTAACTAAAGAAGTCTAGTCAAGAAAACACAAAAAGTATAATTGCAAGTAGATGTTGAAGAGGATGATGTAACTCCAGAAGTAGTTGATGGTGGTGGAGTCCAACTCCAAGATAAATAGGACCATAATCAAATCAATGAACTGCCAAATTTGGATGAATTTGTTGATGTAGTTGATAGTCTTGATGATAATGTAATTGGAAGTGGTGTAGATTCCCCTGGTTCTTTTCCATCATGTACATCATCTGGTAAAAATTTAAAATATTTGAGCTAAATGGAATACAACATGAGGGGTAACAAGCACCATGACCTTGAAGAGGGTAAGAACATTGAATAAGAAAGAAACCAAGCAACCTATAGGCCTAGAGCCTAATTCCACCTTCATACTAATGAGGAGATACAAATCACAAAGAAGAAACCACTACTAGCTTGATATGGATCCAAAAAACCATTGCTTACATTTGCTTCTGCAATTAGATGATTACTAAAGAAAATATCCATTCAAAAATGGATAAATATAATGAGGCATTCACTCCGGATGAATTTCACCAGATCAAAATGTCATGATCCCTATTGCCAAAGTTGGAAACACAACTCTATCTTGGTTTCTCTAAATCAAACCAAATGAAAACTTCAAGGGTTAAGAAGAACAAATTAGATCCAAAACAACTCCATTAATCCAGGGATAAATCCACACATCCTCATGAAATTGACTCTTTAGATTGAACAAGATAGTTGCATGCATAAACAACAAATATCAACACATGAAAAAGAGAAAAGTGTGGACCAAGTGCTCATATTTTCATTCATTGTCTAGGTGCTCAATAGAGAATTACCACTAGAAATATAATTAACAATATAAATGAATCTAACCATTGCATTATCTTTTAATCATCATTAAATAAATTCTCAACCCCCTCTTAAAGGTTCCTACATAGTGCCACGATTGATAAGTATCTACATGCTTCCCTGAATAGGAGTGAAGTGTGGCTTCCTCAATTGGATTCTCTCTGGATATTGAATACACAATATAAAAGACACAAGTGAAATAGCACTTTATCTGCTGAATCACCCACTAAAATGATAAGCATTCATAGTCTGCCAAAAATCGATAAGCGAACTGTTATTAATATGTCTCCGAGTAGGTTTGAGAATGGGTCTACAACACCCCTTTACTTCTCTAAGAATAGTCACTGACCTCTAAACTAGATTTCATCCAGACATGTTATGCATTCAATACCATGAATGATCCCAAGTGTACGTTGAAACACATACTGGCTGTGCAAAATTACAAAACACAATGAACTAGAAATATTATCTAGTTGAATGCATCCTTTTTCTTTCATGCAAACTTAAAATAGATCTTAGGGTGAAAATGGAATACACCCCATTATGTACCGTCCAACAAATTTAAAATGTGAACCAAACACTATGGTGGTGCATCCCCTTTCATGTTAATTCATAACCAACACATACCTCATCCACAAGTCTATCCTTATGGTGAGAATAACAATCTCTATGGTTGTGGGATTGTTCCCTTATGCAATCTCAAACTGGAAGCAACTCCACTACACATGGGCACCTTTAAACTGTTGTAAAAAAAAGGATAATTTCATTTTTATCTAGTACTATCATCCCTTAAGAAGGAATGTATCTTATTTAACTTTTCAAGCGAGCACATACCCTCCCTTGTTGATTATGGATTGTGTAGACCATCACCAAACAAGGTAAAGACTATTGGAGACATTTACTACCATACACACTCATTTAGGTCAATTTGGCCTAGTTAAACCACTATCCTAAGTTTTATTGACTTAATTGACATCAAAGGAGCACTAGATGACATCAGCTAGATCACACCCATGCCTACCTTCAGTTAAGGAGGCTAACTTATCCTTCTCCTACATTCGGGGAGGCTAATTGGAGCACTCCGGGGGTGATCTGAGTGTCATTAATGCCCCATATTGCTAACTGATGGTGACAATCAGTTAAAAAAAGCAGTGAAGGCACCTTCCTTCATTAAATTTATTATTTATTGATTATTTAATGAACTGGAGTCAACAGGGGCGCCTCCAACCACTTCTGATGTTTAGTTACACTTCAATTAACCTCATTAGGGTTCATTGGAGTCATTGATGCACTACCACTTGTTGGTTGGTTTGTTGTGACATGTGTCTGACCTACTTTCAGTTAGACTGAGTCATTTATTGCACTCTGAGTTCAGTTAGGGCTCAGTTGAGTCAATTAGGGTTTTGATCAGTGGTTAACTTGAGTGTTGGCTATGGCTTACATTCAGTTAAGCTAGACTCACTCATTCAATTTGAATGACCTCCTTGGAAATTCGAATTGCTTTTTCATTCATGCTTGCAGCATGATCTTGTATTGTATTACTCATTCTTTGTGTGAATATACAAAGTGGCTACTCATTTTGTAGCACTATTACACCATTTTCATGCCTTATTGTTATTAATCTTTGATGAGACTGTGTTTTAGTCCCTAGATTATTGTGACAGATTAATATGGTATCAGAGCTTATGGCGGGACGAAGCTCAGATCTCTCAAAAACAAGGTTTTTGACAGATCTTGTATTAAAATTGAGCAATAGCTCAAAAATCCAGCACTGCACCAGAAGCCAAGGATTACCACTTAATACCCCAAGTAAAGAGCTTGTTGATCAATCTTGCTTGATTGACTATGCTGGGTGTGATGAAAGCCTAAAATGTGCATGATGTCTGACCTTACATTTCCCTTTTTGTTGTGATTTTCAGGTTTTTGACAGGTGAAATCATTCACTCCAGTAGATTCAGATGGCTTCTTTAGTAGATATTTTGACTTTGTTCAATTTCCACTCATGGAAAGGAGACATGGAGATCCATCTACATTCCAAAGGACTCTATAGGGTCACTATGGACACTAAAGAAGAGCCTGGTTCTGCAATAGACAAATCTAGATTCTTGAACAAGAAGGATGAAGCATTCAGATTCTTGTGCCTCTCTATTTCCTGGGATCTTCTTTTCCATCTTTCTGGATTGAAGAATCCAAAGGAAATTTAGGACAAATTGGAAACCCTGTATGGAAAGCATGATGATTTGAGAGTTTACCAGCTTGAAAATGAATTGATGTCTCTCCATCCTTCCAATTTCGAGACCTTGAATGACTTTTTCACAAATTTCAAGCACATTGTCTTACAGTTGAAGCAATGCAAAGTGGAGAAGGAGGATGATCAGCTCATCCTTACCATACTCTCCAAAATTGGAGCTGATTATTTAGTTTTTGTCTCTACATTCCATGCGGGGAAGATCACAACCCTTGGATGGAAGATGCCTACACTCAATGCCCTCATTGAGTCTCTAAGAAGTGAACATGATAAGATTGTCCAGATGGGGATCATCATATCCTCCCATGATCAATCCCCCCATGTCTCAGGGCCCAAATATATGAAGGGTAAAGGAAAGTATCAAAAGAACCCAAAAACTAAATTCGAAGCTCCTAAGCCTAAAGTTGAAAACCAGCAGCATGATGAGTCTTCCGGCTCAAAGAAGAACAAAGGGAAAGGGAATCATGGAAAGGAAAAATTCAAGTGTTCATACTGTCAGAAGGGATTCCACCCTGTACATGCCTACATGAATAATAATCTTGATGAAGCTACCTCTCTCCTTGAGATAAATCACATCAATCTTCCGGAAAGCTTTCGGAGGAGAGATTAGCAAGATCAGGAACCACAGCGTGAAAAAGGTCATGCCCTCATGGAAAGAAATTCAAATTAAAAATCACTCTTGATTTATTCTGGATCTTTAAACCACATGATGGCTTAAAGAGACTCCTTTTCATCCTTGGAGACCATAAAATCCATCCCCATCCACATGGGAGATGACTTCACCATCATTTCAGAAGGACAAGGAGGGATTTGCAACCGCAAAGCATAGAATGTATGTTTATTGCATATCCTGATGATTCAAAAGGTTTAAAGCTGTTGGATATCAAATCAAAACATATCATCATCGAAAGGAGTGTCAAGTTTGATGAGCCTCTTCAGGAGGTGGAACTAGTGAAGGAGAAAACTGTTGAATTTCCTTCCTATACTATTGAATATTTGGATGATGAAATTGGGGGTGATGACCCTGATTTGGATCCTCTGATTTTTTATATCAGTGTGTATAAAACATCAGATTCTGAATCATAACCTGAATTTCAAAACCATCTTCCCACATGGGCCCGACAGACACTCTCCTCCGCAGGAGATAACATTGGAAATCCGGATGATCCAAGGAGAACCCGGTCTGATTTCCAAAGAGCAGGTATTGCACTCTCTTGTCCTGATAATTTGCTGTCTAAAAATTTTTATTTGATGATTATTTCAGACCCAAAATCCTACTACCATGCTTGGAAGGATCCAAGATGGCAAGTTGCCATGGATGAAGAGATGAATTCTCTCCAGAAAAACACTATGTGGGAGCTAGTTTCTCTTCCTCTGGGAAGGAAATTGGTTCAATGCAAGTGGGTGTTTCGGACCAAGGTTTATACTGATGGAAGAACCTAAAAATATAAGCAAATATTGGTGGAAAAATTTTTCTCTCGGGTCCAAGGTGTGGACTACCATGAGAATTTTGCACCGGTTGCAAAAATCGACTCCATCCGCCTAGTTTTGGCAATTTTAGCATCTAAGCATTGGGAAGTGCATCATATGGATGTTAAGTCAGCCTTTCTACATGGATATATTCATGAGGAGATATACATGAAGCATCCTAAGGGCTACATCTCTGATCCATCTTTGGTTTGCAAGCTAAAGAAATCACTATACGGGTTAAAAGAGGCCCCAAGAGAGTCGTATTCCAAGATGGATGCCTTCCTTCTCTCGCAAAACTTCCAAAGGTGTAGATCAGATCCAAATGTTTATATACAGTGGTATGATGGTAATTTTATTATTATTTTTTTATATCTTGATGACTTACTGATCACAGGTAGCACAGTTGCTTCCATTTCAACCATCAAAACTGCTCTCCACAATGCTTTTGAAATGAGCGATTTGGGGCTCGAAATTGAGCAAAATTCTGATGGGATAATGGTCACTCAATCCAAATACATATCAGAACTATTATTAAAGTTTAAATTGGCTGAATGTAGGCCTGCACCATTCCCTTTACTTTTAGGGATCATCCTTGAAGAAGGAAAAAGAACACCTCCCATGGACTGCACTATCTATCGATAGCTGATTGGTAGCTTGTTGTACTTGACACATTATTGGCCTCATATCTGTTATGCCATGAATGCTATATCAAGATACATGCAGCAGCCTCATGTTATTTATTGGAAGGAAGCCAAGAGGATCCTCCAGTATATTCACGGAACCAGGACCTACGACATTCACTATGTTGTAGACTCCGAGCTAGAGCTAGTTGGATACACAGATTCTGATTGGGTGGGTGATTCTATTGATCGGAAGTATACTTCCATATATGTATTCATGTTTTTTGGTGGACCCATTTGCTGGTATAGAAAAAATCATGCTTCCATAGCATTATCTTCAGCAGAGGCCGAGTATCGAGGAGCGGTGAATGCTTGCATCCAAGCAGTTTGGTTGCAAGGCATTCTTTCAGAGTTTGACCTTGGTATTAATTTGTCTACTATCCTCTTTTGTGACAATAAAAGTTCTATTAAGATATCCACAGATCCAGTTACCAGGAAAAGGACCAAGCATGTAGAGATCCACATGCACTATATCAGGGAGCTAGTGCATGACAGGACCATCATTCTGCAATACTACCCAAATGATGAGCAGATTGCAGACATATTCACCAAGAGATTTTCAAAAAAGAAGTTCAGTTACCTCCATTCACTGTTGGGGGTGAGTCCATCAGGGTGGTCAGACTAATTTCGGTTTTCAGCTTGAGAGGGGGGTTTTCCCACTGGGTTTTCCCTCTTTTCCTCACTTAGTTTGTTTTTGAGCATTGTTTCAGTTTCAGTATTGTACAGGGTGACCTATGGCCTTATTTTCTAGGGCCCTAGCATTTTTATGCATTTTATGTTTTCTACTCCTCCTGAGTATAGCTTAAGGGGGGGTGTTGGAGACATTTACCACCATACACACTCATTTTGGTCAATTTGGCCTAATTAAACTACTATCCTAAGTTTTATTGACTTAATTAACATCATAAGAGCACTAGATGACATCATCTAGATCACACCCATGCCTACCTTCATTCAAGGAGGCTAACTTAGCCTTCTCCTACATTCGGGGAGGCTAACTGGAGTACTACGGGGGTGATCTAAGTGTCATTAATGCCCCATATTGCTAACTGATAGTTAAAATCAGTTAAATAGAGTAGTGAAGGCACCTTCCTTCATTAAATTTATTATTTATTGATTATTTAATGAACTAGAGTCGACAGGGGCATCTCCAACCACTTATGATGTTCAGTTACACTTGAGTTAACCTCATCAGGGTTCATTGGATTCATTGATGCGCTACCACTTGTTGGTTGGTTTGATGTGACATGTGTCTGACCTAATTTCAGTTAGACTTAGTTATTTATTGTACTCCAACTTCAGTTAGGGCTCAGTTGAGTCAATTAGGGTTTTGATCAGTGGTTAACTTGAGTGTTGACTATGGCTTACATTCAGTTAAGCTAGACTCACTCATTCAATTCGAATGACCTCCTTGGGAATTCGAATTGATTTTTCATTCATGCTTGCAGCATGATCTTGTATTGCATTACTCATTCTTTGTGTGAATATCCAGAGCAGCTACTCATTTTGTAGCACTATTACACCATTTTCATGCCTTATTCTTATTAATATTTGATGAGACTATGTTTTAGTCCCTATATTACTATGACAGATTAATAAAGACAACATTCCATCATGATGTTTATTCTTAAGTGCTTCTCATCTTGGGCTTCGACAAAAATAGAGCTATTAAAATGCATCAACTAGATAGGTCCATGCTATATTAAAGCTTAGTGAGTGGCCATACATTTTCTTGGTTTTATCCATAGTGAAAACTAACAACAATGAATTTGTTTCGATCTTTACAGGATTGCATTACATTTAGGCATTTAGATGCCAAAGTCTTAAACAATTTCTTACATTTCCAATGAACCAAAGACTCTTACATTGGGATCTCCAATCAGAAAAAAGCACAATAAATTTATGCATCTAACCTACCTATTATAGCTTTGAGATAAACATTGATAGATCCTTTGGACGAGTATTTGAATATTTTTAATAAAACACTGAAGTAGTATTGATGTTATTTCATCATAATGTAAAAGTATCTTCTCCAAGTAAATAATGTATGACTATCCACCATTATGGATTCAACTCTACATCTTGTCTTTCCTTCAGCCTCTGGATGGTTTAATCCCTTCATTTTCAGGCCTTAATTCTGTAACAAAGAATTGTTCTTATTGGATTAAAATATTGTTCATTAGAGAGGGGAAGAGTGAAAGCTTCAAGTTTAGAAACGTATGCGGTCCCTTTTTCTAAATATACAAACATATATTCTATCATAATGTGCATTGTTATTTTTTTAGTGGTTTTGTTGTCCTAGGTTAATTAAGAGTATTAACAATAATTTCAAATATGTTATTCTCTTAAATTTCATGGGGTAAGGAAAATAACATTATAAGTTTGTATTTGTATTTGAGCTCATTCTTGGTTAACATCTATAGCCTCTAAATAATTTCTCTTGTGCACTTGAGAATGAACACTTAGATAAATTAAATAACTCCATAAAATAGGGTAGGAAGATTAGCAGAGTATGAATAAGCATTCCATGCCTCAAATCAAATGATCAATGGATGGTGTGATATAGTACAATGTGCATGAATGATAGCACATCCTCCCAAGGTAAGTATAACATATCCTGAAACTGTGTATCACAATCCATAGAACACCCTATATAAAATATTTTAGGGTTTTTGTCATGTTCTCTCATCATAGAATTCCCTAAAATAGGGGCAGATCCTCCATGGATGGAAACAAAACCCTCAACATGTGGCTTCTCCATAAGATAAATCTATTCCAAGTGAGATGACTTCACAATAATGGCCTTAAAATTTCTCCAAACTATTAGTTAATGCCCAAAGGGGTGTACCCAGTGCATAAATAAGAGAATTATAAGATCGAAATGTTGTATCAACACCTTGATATTTTCCAAGTAACCTCCTTAGGCCTACTACAACAATTATTGGTGGTTGTCTACTGCTGATTTAGAGGGGATTAATACATTTAACCTCTATTTATGCACCCATAACTTATATATTTGATAATTGAGGTGTTTTAATACTTTTTACCTTTGAAATGCTTTCAAAGTGTTCATAATTTTCCATTTGATGCTCATACTTGATTCTAGGGTTGTTTATTCCCATAGGACTTCCCAACATAGCTCATAGTGTGCTCAAAACTGAAAACGAAAGGGCTCATTGTTGTCACGTCATTTATTTAGGACATAGAATCTCCCCAAAGTTTAGTTATCTTTCTCTAGCATGTCCATGCCTATGGATCGGATTTATTGAATAGAAAATCATCTTGTTGAGAACTAGCCTCTTGTTGGTACCAAACTAATTCAGAAATACAACATTGTTTTTCAAGATATTCCCAAAGAGCTACCTCTTTCTAGAGGCATGCAACACATCATTGAGATTGACCCTAAAAAAGAACATATGTTTGTCTACCCATACCTCTATTGTGATTTTTAGAGCACTAAAATATAAATCTTTGTTATAGAACTATTGGAAGGAGGAATTAATTCTCATAGAAAGAGTCCCTACTCAACTCCAATGGTGTTTGATAAAAAAAAGAATGGGCTTTTATCACCTTTATGTTTCTTATATGGAAGTCAATAGAGTCCATACCATTTATAAATTCTCAATGCCAAGAATTGATATGCTTTGGATGAACTATACTGTAATACCCCATCAATTAATAATTTGTTATTCTGTTGGAAAATGCTTTGATTATTATTTTATTATTATTTGACAGGAAAGTCAAGAATAAAACATTCGAAATAAAAAATTCCCTATTTAATAAAATATGTTGAAGGGGAACAAAAGTGGATATAGTTGTTGAAGAGTGTTTATTGACCCACAAGAGGAAAATGAAAAGTAGCAAAGACCACTGAGTGAGAACTCAAGATGCAGGAGGCATCATCCCCAAAAATCAGGTATGCACTCCTAGTTGAGTTCTAAAGAGCAGGAGGCTCACAAATGAACAAGTCCTAGGAAAAATACTATTTAATAGTATGTCCATGAGCAACAAGACGCTTGCATTGCACGGGGATTAACATCTGTAAAATGCAAGAGATGGCGCATTGAAATATTTTTCTCTTGTGGTTCAGCGAACATGATCGGGGGTTCTAGAGCAAGTAATTTGGCTGCTCTGAGATTTGGTTGGGAGGAACAAATTCTCCGCTTTTATTTTCCCAGCTTTGGTGCTAGGTTCCTACTCTGTTTTCTTGTGACTAATTCTAGTTACAGTAGGATGTGTATGTGAAATGCTTAATTGCGGTTGCATCTCTAGGAACCAAGGTTATGCATTCCTGTAGAACAAATATCCATGTTTCTTTGAAGTATATTAGATCTATACCGAGTTATTACTATAGTAATTAATAATTTGTTTCGAGCATAAATTTTGTAGAGATGCTTGTTGTAGATTTGGATATAGTTTCAAAACCAATACTTGAAGAATTTAGAATTCATGGTTTTGTGTATAATGGATTGAATCCTCTGTATCTTTTTAAAATGTACCGTGTATTCATACAAGTAACTGGGATTTTTCTGTTCTTTTCATTTTTTCTCAACCTAATTATGCTTATTGGAATGTTGATAGAATTTTTAATGTAGTTATAGCGTATATTTGTATCATGTCAATGTCGCAGATGAAAATTCTTGTTTTCTTTTGTTACATTGAGGAAACCTTAAAAAAAATATGTTGTCTGAATCCCTAATAAAATTAGCGCAGTTAGGGCTTGACTGTTAAAATTATGAACAAAGAAGACAGAATCAAAGAAGGGCTAAGCATCAAGTAAATATTCATACCAGTTTAACTAACAGTAAATCATAGCATGAAGTTTGATTTCCGCATCAAATCAAGATCGAAGGTCAAGGTTGATTCTGCAAGGATCAATGGTGCGGAAATAATATATGAAATGCAGAACATGGAAAGTCAAGAATTAAGTTAACAGAACTTAAATTTTCTGAAGTCTGATTTCCGCATCAAATCAAGATCGATGGTCAAGGTTGATTCTATAAGGATCAACGGTGTGGAAAGCATATACAGAATGTGGAACGCAAAAAATAAAGAATTAAGTTAATGAAACTTGGATTTTTCGAAATCCAATTTCTACATCAAATCAAGATCGACGATCAAGTTTTCTACCGCAAGGATAAACGTTGAAGAAATCATATACAGAATGCGGAACTCGAAAAATCAAGAATTAAGTTAACAAAACTTGAATTTTCCTAAGTCCAATTTCTGCATCAAATCAATATCAACGGTTAAGGTTGATTCCGCAATAAAAAAAATGGTGCGGAAAGCATATACGGAATGTGGAACGCAGAAAGTCAAGAATTAAGTTAACGAAACTTGAAGTTTCTGAAGTCCAATTTCTGCATCAAATCAAGATTGACGGTCAAGGTTGATTCTGCAGGGATCAATGGTGTAGAAAGAATATACGAAATGCAAAATAGAAAAAAGTCAATAATTAAGTTAACGAAAGTTGAAGTTTCCGAAGTTTGATTTCTGCATCAAAACAATATTGACGGATAAGGTTGATTCCACAAGGATCAACAGTGCAAAAATAATATACGAAATGTGGAACATGGAAAGTCAAGAATTAAGTTAACGGAACTTGAAGTTTCCAAAGTTTGATTTCTGCATCAAATCAAGATCGACGGTCAAGGTTGATTCCGCAAGGATCAACGATGCGGAAAGCATATACGGAATGCGGAACGTGAAAAGTCAAGAATTAAGTTAACAAAACTTGAATTTTCTGAATTCTGATTCGCGGATCAAATCAAGATCGATAGTCAAGGTTGATTCCGTAAAAATCAACGGTGTAGAAAGCATATGTGGAACGCGGAAAGTCAAGGATTAAGTCAACATAACTTGGAGTTTCCGAAATCCGATTTCTGCATTAAGTCAAGATCGACGGTCAGGGTTGATTTCACAAGGAATCAAAAATGCGGAAGGTAAAATAATTCTTTAAAGGAATTTTGAAATTTCCACAGCCCTCATTGCGGAATGCGGAATGCGGAATCGAAACTGCGGAATGGTTCTTGCGGAAGAATAATAACTTAGATTTTGAGTTTTTGTTTGGAAATCTATTTTTCTTTGGGAAATTGTTTTCTAAGGTTAAGGAGATGATGATCATTTCATATGACTAGGGTTATGCTTTAAACTCTCTATTTTTTTGTAATTCCTCATAATAGTTAGGTATTTTGTTAATATGTCTGAACATATATGGTTATGGAATTTTTTTATGTTTGAAATTTGAGGTATGTTACATATGCTATCAAAGCATGGTTTCATCACTAGCCATGAATAGGCTCAACATACTACTGCTTTAGGAAACAACAAACCAACTCATGTTTATTTTTTCTTGAAAATTCTCTTATACACATCAAAGAGAAGTACAAATATGTTTTTACAGGAAATATGGCAAATGTGGGAATGTCTATGGAAGAGGAAGCTCGCCCAGAACAACTTGTAAATAATGAAGAGGTTAATCTAGGGGATGGAGAGTTATGGGTAGATCTAAATGAAATTGAGGACAATAAACTTGAATTAAAAAGGACTATGGATGAACTAAGATTTGAATTAAGAAAGGTGAAGGAAGATAATGAGTGAATTCTAAAGGCTCAAGAAGAACTAAACACTATCTTGTTAGCAAAAATCCATAATGAAGAAAAAGATAACAATAAGGATTTCAAACAGAAACTACCTAAAATTGCCCCATACAATAAACCTAAGTGTAGGAAGCTGGAGTTTTCTATCCATAATACTAATACTTCAAGTGAATAGTTAGTTAAACACCATAGAAAAACTCAAAAGTCAAGAGAAGGCGGTGACGAAAATAACAATAAAAAGTACAGACCCTTTGAGGAAATATCTTAGGAGTTCAAGAAAATTAAACCACCCATGGTTAATGGGGAAATCAAGAAGGGCGAAGAGGTAGAGGCTTGGCTGTCCGAAATGAAAAAGTACTTCCAAGTATATAATTACTCAAATAAGTTGAAAACAAAAATGGCCATTTATAATCTGACCAGAAAGGCAGATATTTGGTGGCAAGACATACATAAAGTTAACGGTATAAAAGAAAAATATGTAACCTGGAAAACTTTTAAGAAACTTTTTAAAAGAAAATATTTATCTGAACAATATTATGAAAAAAAATCCAAGGAGTTTTATGAACTAAGGTTAGGGTCCATGACAATGAAATAACTCTGTAGTAAGTTATTAGGCTTACTTCTCTATGTCCCCTACATAATTGATGAGAATCCCAAGATACAACGGTTCCTTAGCTGCCTGCCCCTCATGTTTAAAGAACGGATTGAATATGGAAGCGATGAGGAAGGCCAACTTATTTTATGACCAAAACAAGAATAAAAGAGAAAGTATACGACCTTGGAAAAATCAAAGGACAAATAATTTCGATTCTAAAATAAAACAAAATAAGTTCCATAAAAACATGCAAAATAATCATAGAGGGTATCAGGGTAACAATTACAAAGGTTTTAAACCTCAATATTCTGTGGTACCCTCAACTGTTCCTAATAAAAACCCAGCACAAAAAGAACTCTTAAAATGTCGGGACTGTGGAGAGAAACACTACTTTATAGAATTTCCAACAAGGAAACAAAATTTTAATGTTCATTCCATTCAAGAAGCAGTTACAGTGGGGATATGGCTAGGATCATCCCTAGAATCTGTGTTGCATTGGAAAATTAGCAAGAAAACAACCAGACATCCATGGTCGAAATTGAAGGTATGATAAACAATCAAGCTATCTCTATCTTAATTGATCCAGGTGCAAGCCCGAGTTATATTTCACCTAGAGTAGTTGGTTTATGCAATTTGGTGCCTGAAATGTTTGATAAGTTGTGGCTAGTACAGTTAGCCACAGGTACAAAAAGAAAGGTTACTAGTATTGTTAGAAATTGTAAGATAATGTTGCGTGATTTACTTACGCATGTGAATGTAAATATATTTCCTTTAGGATCTTATGCTATGTTAATAGTAATGGATTGTCTTGAAGAGCATAATGTTTTTCTAAACTATTTTGATAAAACATTTACATGTATTGAGAATAATGGAAATATTATAAAAGTGAAAGGAATTCCTAGGAAGGTAACCATCAGAGAAATATATGCTCTACAAATGAAGAGATCAGTGAGAAAAGGATGTAAGGTATTCAAAGTGTATTTAATTAATGACAAGTAAAATGATATGAAACCTAAACTGGAAGACATACTTGTTTTAAAGGAGTTCGAATATATCTTTCCGAAATAAGTCCCTGGACTTCCTCCAAAAAGGGATTTAGACTTCTGTTGAGGCCTGGAAAATCGCAGGTAACAATAGTTAGGGATTCTCCCCAGTAAACATTACCAACTATCCCGTTACTATTTGGTATGGGGAATCCGTCCGGTTTACGGTCCGGCTACCATAGGTCAAGCAACAAAAATAAAGGGTTTTACCGGTTATGGCCCGACCCACTGTGTATGTTTTTTGTTTTTGTATTTAAGTATGAGATGCAAGTGCCTATCTAAAAATATAGATTGATAGAGAATACGAGGAGCAGTCACAATGTAATGCAGAGTTTCTTACCTCTCATCTTAACTCTCTCGCATCTAAACCACACAAAGCAAGAAAAAACTAAAACTAACTATCTAACCTATCCCTAGGGAGCAATATTATTATTCATCAATGAGTAATGTATTTTGTGCATGCATTAAGAAAAATCACAAATAGTTGTTACTTATTTCAAAACACATGAACATTTATAGATATATGAAAAACCAGATAGCTAATTGTTTATGAACAACGTTCATTACTCATATTGGAAATTTCATAGAATAAACTACAGTGCATTTATAACAAGAACATAGGTTCAAAGAGTTAGAACGATCTCACAATTAATGGATAATAGCTGAAAATGAAATAGTTCACATTCAACAAATCCATAGCACAACATTTGAAACCTTCCACAAAGCTTTCTCCAACAGGAAACTTGTAATTATTTTATGCAAAAGGAAATAGTTCTTCTTACATCATACTCTCACAAATTTATCTAGGAAAATGTCCTTTTCTACAACTAACTCTCCTATATTTATACAAAAAAAATAACCAAAACCTTTGGGTTTCCCCTCAGGTGACCTTTGGGCTTCCCCAACCATTCAATCCCACAATTTTGTCTTTTAGTGGGTGCTCATGATTTATACAATACGTTACATTTCGTTAAAATTTAATAGCACTTTTATAACAAGAGACCAAATTGATCGGTGATAAAATTTTCCCAATCATGGGCCTCTACTGCTATCGAATTCGTTGGTCCTTTATCTATCTTGATTCTTTATGCTTTAGCCTCTTCCTTCCTTGCTTCCTCCCTTTTGCTTTGAATTTTAGACATATCTTGTTTGTAGTAGTTACCCTGTCATCAACATAGAATATTTTAGACCATATAGCATTTACCAACGTAACACAAACTGCACTAATACATGTATTCTGTAAAATGAACTATAAACAATATTAATGCATGAAAAGAAAATGATAAGGCAAAGAAAATCCCGCAAGCTGGGTCCGGAAAACCTCTAAACCCACTGTCCCACTAAAACCACAATCCTGACAAAATAGATTCTTCATCTAAAACCAAGCTGCATCTAAACTAACTCAAAACCTCAAACCCCCAAACTACACTCTTCATCTCAGAAAAAACTTGAATCTACCAGCACCCATGGGAAAACACCACCATCACATAAAATAGAGTAACAACACAACAAAAATGGTGGGAAAACCCTACTAACAGTCGGAAGCAATAAACTCTAAGCATCAGGCAAATAATCCACTTCAGAAAAAAAAACTTAGCATCGGGCTGACAAACTTCTCATCGGCGAATGGAAAAACTATACATCAGATGGTTAGTTCACTCAACTTCCGCAACGGTGGAAACCATATAGACTAAAGGCTCCATAGTCAACATAAAAACATCGGCGGTTGGCAACTCTAAAAGCTAAAGGTCAGAGCTCATAACCACTAAACATCGATGAGATAGTTTACTAGAAAACCGCAACAGCGAAAAGTGGAGAGACAACAGGTTCCATGACCAAAGGCTCAATGTTGCTATTGTGTCGACAACACAAAATATTAGTACTCCGATCAATCATCAACACCGTTTCGATGGCGAAAAAAAAAAACATCATGAAGTAAAAGTTTGATCAATAAAACAAAAGCATCGGCGAAAATCAGAGTTATCCATCAGCACGTTCTCTATTTACCCTCCCCAACGGTGACTGCGTAGAGAACTAATGCCCCGATTCACACATCAATAGACTTCTGGAAGCAATAAACAAACATAACACATAGCGTTAAGTGCTCAAAGACCTTCGGTTGGGAAGCGTTAAAAAGTTTTTTTAACCTCCGAAACAGCGGTGACACAAAGAATTAGAGTTCCGACTCAAACTTCAACTAACCTCTGATAGCGATAAGGGAAAACATTTAGATCAAAAGGATGTTATTTTTCAAATCAAAACTTTAAATTCTCCAGTCAAAACATTGGCAAACAAAAGGCAGTTTTCCGAAAATCATAAAAACAGATGACCTCAATTCAACTTCAAGTAACCCAAATTTGTCGCAGAGGGAAAAACAAAGTTTAGCAATCAAAACAATCCTAGGCAAGATAACATCAAAGATGAGGGTCCAAAATTTTAAAAAATTTAGGAAAAAGTTGCAGCTGCAACAATTGGCAACTACGTGGTGAACCCATATCTCTGGACAATTTCTTCCTTAAGTAACAGACCGTTTGACAATAAAACCAACATGTTGAATTCTTCTAGATGTCTGGATTTCCCAAATGGAAAATATATGTACTTTTAATCATTGATGATATCCCAATTTCGGAAAATGGAAATCAAGATTTCAAAGTCAAGATAACTCTTTCGAAGCCAGGAATATGAGTTTCATTTTTTTACCTCTATATTTCGGTAGTTTCCAGCTTGGACACCACAGGATTGTAATATATGGTAAACATAAATATTCATTTGTTCCTCATTCCCATGCCATTTTGCACCTTTTTTGCTTTTGGACCTTTTTGTCCTTTTTTATTCCTCCTGCATGCCTTTCTTTCTAAATTTTTACTCAGGCTCCTCTATCCATAGTATTCTTTTGTGTGAGAGATGTATTTAATTTTCAGCTCATGGACGGAGAAGAACTTTGGCAATTTTGTACTCATATGATTTAGTACTTTGTTTTGATACATATTGCTTTCTCAGGAGATTCTTGACTCTTATTTTCCTTTTGGCTTTCAATTCTTGGCATGAGATTATTTATATAATATACTGTTTACCTTGCTTCCTTTCCATGGGTCTTTTGCTGTCACCCCCTAAGACATTTTTTAAATGTGAGATGGATGGAGCCTCGAAATAGTATTCCAAACCTTTTGATCCTGAGTTATTTTACAAGGATTAAGTAGGACTTCAATGTGTTCATAGCCATTTAGGATAACTGCTAAACTAGAAGAAATTCTTTCAGATATAACAAAAGTACACAGTCTTATAGTCAAGGATTTTAGTTAATCCGGAATTTTGATGCTCTCCATGCAACTAAAAGTTTGCTTCTTTTATTTAAATCCATCAAAATCTAAAAAACAACAGAAATAAGGTAAATAAAAAATAAACAACTAAATCAGTTTATTTATGTACCAAACAAAAACAAAAATCAGGAAAAATAAGGTTTGAGAACTAAACCATTAACTGGTAAGTTCTCCTCCCACCCATGTAATTCTTGCAATTTGTAGGTTGAGGGGCCAAGTTTTGCTGAAATTGGAAAAGGGCCTACCCATAACTGTTGAAGCTTCATGTGTTTCCCCTTTTCATCATGTAGGTGATCCCACTTATGAACCAGGTCTCCCACTTCAAATTCCTTTTTTCCAGCTTTATGTTTATCAAACCACCGTTTCACTACTTCCTGTTGATGCTTAAAACGTTTTTTGGCCCTGGATTTAGACTCTTCCCCCTTCAAAAGATTACAGATTCTAATTTGCAAGATTTCATTATCTGTGCCTCTAGACTCTTCGGCTATTATGGAAGATGGTAGCATAATCTTAGGAAGAAGGATAGATTCTTTTCCATAAACAAGGGTATACGGTGACACACCTAAGGAATTCTTGGGTGTGACCCTATCAGCCCAAAGAGCATTCGATAATGCTAAATGCCAACTTCTCTGGTTTTCTATCATAGTATTTTTTAAGATCCTAATCAGATTCTTGTTTATAGATTCTGCCAAACCATTCCCTTGTGGGTAGTAGTTTGCAAAATAGTGCAACTTAATTCATCTTTCATGAGCAAAAGCAGTTAATCTAATAGAAGAAAAATAAGTAGCATTATCGAAAACCAGGGAAATTGGAACCCCAAACCTGGTCATAATATGATCTTGCAAGAAATCCATGACCACATCTTCATTCACTTTATGTAACGGAATTGCCTCAACCCATCTAGTGAATTAGTCAGTTGTCGTCAAAATATATCTGTGTTGCAAGGAAGAATTTGTTTTTATCTCTCCAATGATATCAATTCCCCATTGCTCAAATGGTTCTATTATCATCACCGGCTTCAATGGTCCTGCTGTTTTGGCTTGTCTTCCCCCACACTTCTGGCAGATATCACACTTTCTGACATGGGCATGCGCATCCTTGAACAGTGTGGGCCAATAGCATCTGGCTCTGAGAATTTTATGGGCTATCGTATCTCTAGAAAAATGACCTCCAACAGGCCCATCATGTAACTTTGTTATGACTTTCTTTACATCTTCTTTCTCTAAGCATCTGAGAAGGACTCCATCATAATTCTTCTTAAATAAAATTCCATCAATGATCTGATATGCAGCTGATTTAAGGCGCAACGCTCTTCGTTATTTGGAATTCCAATGTTTTGGCAACAATCCTTCCTGAAGGTAATGAACAAGGTCTCAGTACCAGGAATCTGGAGCTGTGAAAAGAGGACATACATCCATCATATGTAACTCATTTTCATTCTCCCAATTATTTTCTTCATTGTTGTTACCCTTAGCCATTAGTTTGCATAGTCCTTTCCCTTTAACTATGGATGCTAGTTTGAATTTGAGGTCATATTCTTGTAAAGCTGTTACCCAGTTGCCGCTTCTTTCTCCTAATTCCTTTTGTACGAAAAGAGACCTTACAGCTGGGTGTGGAACTATTACCTTCGTCTGGTTCTTAAGTATGTATGGCCTAAATTGTTTTACCGCTTTGAAGACTGCATAAGCTTGTTTATCCATAGCTAGGTAATTCAATTCCCCCCCTGCAGACCAGTGCTCATAAATGATATGGGGTACTCATCTCCCCCATCTTCCTTCTGAGTAAGCACTGCTGCTAATGAATCGTCAGATGTGAAAGTGTACAAAATAAAATCCTTTTCAAAGTTTGGAATTTTGAGAGATGGTGTGTGAGCAATAGATGTCTTTATTTTACTGAATTCATTCTTCTCTACATCAGTCCACTTGAATTGTACACTTTGTTTCACCATTTGCTGCAAAGGTTTAACAATTTGAATGAAATCTGGTACAAACCTTCGCACGAAATTTATTGTCCCCATGAATGATTGCATACCTTTTTTGTTATGGGGTAAAGGGATCTATTCAATAGCTTTAATACTTTTTGGGTCTATGGAGATCCCCTTTTTAGAAACCAAGTGACCCAATAACTTTCCTTCTATAACTGCAAACACACATCTCCTTGGATTCAATGAGATGCCATATTTTCGACAATGCTCAAAAATTTGTTTTAGATGGAAAGCATGTTCTTCTCTCTTCTTTGAAAATATTGTGACATCACCGAGATATACTACAACACTACGGAAAATTAGATCGTGGAAATCTATATCCATATCCCTTTGGAAAGTAGCTCCAGGGTTGATGAGTCCAAAGGGCATCCTTCTGTAAGTGAAAGTCCCCCATTTTGTTCTGAATGTAGTTTTTAGTTTGTCTTCTTCAGCTACTAATACTTGATTATAGCCAGAGAATCCATCTAATAATGAAAATAACTCAGAACCCGAAACCATCTGTAATATCTACTCCATGGGTGGGACTAGATAGTTGTTTTTATCAGAAGCACGATTTAGGTTTCTAAAATCCACACATAGCCTGATTTCTCCAGATTTCTTCCTTACTAGTACCAAATTTAAAACCCATTCCGAGTTTCTGACTTTGAATATAATTTTGGAATCCAATAATTTTTTTACTTCACTCTAAATTAAAGGCTCCAGTTTTGGATGCATCTTCCTCAAAGGTTGCTGATAAGGCTTGACTCCAGATATAATAGTAATGACATGTTGTATAATATTTGTGTCATATGTTTTAAGCTCTTCATATGTCTAGGAAAATACATCTTTGTATTGTTTGAACAAACTAAATGAACTTATTTATTTCACCCGTGGAACAACACTTTCCCAAATTTACATATTTGGGTTTAACTTCAGTTCCCAAATTTATCAGCTCGAATTGCAAAGACAAGCTATGAGTATTGACATTTTTCGGTCTTCTAAATTTGCTGTCTAAATCAAACATCTGCTCTAAGGTCCTGACCCCTTTAGGAATGAAGTTATCAAATTTTAACTCAGCTTGGTGTTCTTCGTCATTGATAATTTCCCCTTTGAAAGTTTCATCATTCATCAAACATTCCAAGATTTGTTGATCATCAACAAAAACTCGTAGATTAGTAATCATGTCTGGAACCAAAGGCCTGAAAAGTAATTCAATAAAACATTTGTTATTTGAAGGTACAAGCCTTGCAGCTGAGGTAGCTAACAAGTCAGCTACTGCATTCTTAAGTCTAAGAATGGATACAACATTAAATGCATAAAAATTTGTTAGAAAATCCCACACTTCATTCTGATAGGCTTTTAAATGAGGTGAGATGCAATGTATCTATTTTCAAATTTGCTTTATAATTATTTCAGAATCCCCATACACTTTCAGATTTTCTACTTTTAATTCAATTGCTTTTCTTAGTCCTTAAACTAATGCTTCATATTCGGCTGTGTTATTGGTACATTCAAACTCTAATCTACATGAAAGAAAATGTTTATTTTTCTTTGGATCAATCAGGACACAGCTAGCTCCTGATCCTTCCAAAGTTTTAGATCCATAAAAAAAACGTGTCCAAAAACTATCTACTTCTACTGTACTTGAATCAAAAACTACATCTGAAACTAAGTCTACTATTTTACAGTCAAATTCATCAGCCCGTGAAAATCGAAGGAGATCGGGCTGTGTGTCTGGTGTACCCCTGGATTCTTCTACTTGATAGTCTCTCGGTTCTAGCTCAATTAGATGATTTCCCAACACAGAATTCATTGGTTCATTTTTTTCTTCCAATTGAGTAACATTGTGTTTCATGTGGGGCTCTCTTAATATTTTAATCTGGTTTGGACTTCCCTTCTGAGGAAACCACAAGTGTGACCAATCTGAAGCAAAATACCCATTGAGTCTTGCTGACCAGTCTCGATTCAAAATAAGTCCATAGCCATCAGGTATGTCTGCTACTACAATATCAATGTACTTACATATCTTTTCATTTGTAGATAAGCAAATCAGAACATCTTCCATTTCCCCGACTACTTTCACATTGGTCATGTCTAACTGAGTAACCTGCCAGGAAGTTGGTTTAGGTTGTCCATTGATATTTTTGCAAACTGTAGGTGGCATAAAATTGACTAACGACCTTGAGTCTACTAAACAATTGTGCACCTTATGGTTTAAAATCTCCAAGGTCAGGAGGAATGGTGGGGTTTTAAACCTAGCCTTACCTCCCACACTTTCTTCAACAATCTCTTCTACAGGTTGGTTGTTAATGGGAAGCTCCTCCTCTGGTACTTCAAGTGCTTTTAACAATTCATACCCCAACTCAGGTGCTTTGATACTTTCCTTGACATTATCAGGTTTGTCTTCAATAGGCCTATCAGGCATGTTGACTTGTTTTGGATCTTGACTGCTAATAGTAAGTTTAGGTATTTTATCATCTGTGTTGTTCTTTTGTATTTTCTTCATATTGTCTTGAAATTTCTTAATCTTTGGAATTATTGAATTGTCTTTATTTAACAAACCTTGGCTCCTTGTTGTCACATTTTTTTTTGATATATCCTCATGCTTCAGAGTACCTTCATCTTCTGTATCAAAAAGTGAGACACAGTCCCATAAAACTAGAGCATCATCCTCTTGTTTTTCTATGAATTTATTTCCATTTTCCTCCTCATCATCAACTTCTGTTAGTTTAGAGTCCAATAGCTGATTCATACTAATGTCATCGAATTGATCCGTTGAGGGTAATTTTTTCCAGAATGAGGCTACTGATGAAAGGTGCAAAAATTATCAATCCCTACCTCCATTAAATTCATTGATGCAGGACTATGTGGAGGAGGCTTAGATTGATTGTTGTCCTCTCTCCTTTTATAGTAAGGCTTATAATATTTCTGAGCTTATTTTTCCTTTTCCAAATCTATTATTCTGTTATATAGTTTCTGCATCATTTTCAACATTCCTTCAAAGTCATGTGACTGCTCCTCCTTAGACTTAGACAGTAATAAGGCTTTCTTACCAAAACTTTTTTCTCCCGGCTGCTCAGGATAATCTTCTATGCTCTCTTTTTCAGCTTCTACTCTCTCGGCTTCTTCATAAGTTTCTGACAATGTAGGTTTGACTTGCATCTTGGAAAACATGTCCAAGTTAGGCCCTAAAGTTGAAGTATAGTATTCAATCAAAACCTTATCAGATGGTTTATCACTTGCATAAAAAATCTTAAGATAAGTAGCAAACCTTTGGGTGAAACTATGCACTTTTTATTTTCTTTCTTTGTTTAAAGTGCATAACCCCTTCGTTAACGCTGCATGAGTTTTTTGGACTGCATACTTACTTCTAAATATTATTTCAAATGTATCCCAGTCTGTGATTGATTTTGCAGGCAGAGCAAAATACCATGAGGCTGCTGCTCCTTTCAGGGTATGAGGAAACAATCTGCAAACTACATCTTCATGTTCCCCAGCCCTTAGTCCTTTTATAGCCAAGTAAAAACTTTGCAAATGATCATCTACCAAAATATTTTCACTTGGGTCAAACTTGGGCAGCATTTTCTCAAAATCCTAAGGTAAGTCATGTAAAGGGGGTGCCAGGTTTAAAGGTGACCTAGCCCTCCAAGCAGGTCGTGGATTTGGTGGGTTGGGTGGCTGATTTACATTCACGTTTTCCATGAGTCTGGGTGGAGAATGAGGTGGTGAGTGAACAGGGGTATGAACAGGTGAATAGTAAGGTGTATCTAGGCCCACTTGATTCAAAGGCTGAACAACTTCCTGTAAGGCTGTTTCAACCAATTCTTCAAAATCTCTAAGCAACACTGTGTCTTCCAATATAGAACGGTCTTTCTTCTTATATTCTCTTCTGGGAAAGACAGGAATAATTGGTAATCCTCCAATCTTCTTCACATGTTCCCTAGTATGTCTTCTTAGATCATTAACTACTTCGTTATTGACATAATACAGATGCTCTTTACCCTTCTCTTCAGGAATTGGATTGGGAAACAAACTGCTTTCAGAACTATCACCGGTGGAATAATCTCGAGAAAATAAGTTTCCTCGGCCAGCCATGCACTGGCTCCCCTCCTTCTAGCGCCAAAAATTGTTGACACCTGGAAAATTGTAGGTAACAACAGTTAGGGATTCTCCCCAGTAAACGTTCCCAACTAGACCATTACTGTTTGGTATGGGAAATCTGTCTGGTTTATGCTCGAGCTACCGTAGGTCAAGTAACAAAAATAAAGGGTTTTACCGATTATGGCCCTGTCCACCGTGTATGTTTTTATTTTTTGTATTTAAGTATGAGATGCAACTTCCTATATAAAAATGTAGATTGATAGAGAATACGAGGAGCATTCACAATGTGATGCGCAGGTTCTTACCTCTCGTCTTAACTCTCTCGCATCTAAACCACACACAGCCAGAAAAAACTAAAACTAACTATCTAACCTATCCCTAGGGAGAAAGATTATTATTCATCAATGAGTAATGTATTTTGTGCATGCATTAAGAAAAATCACAAATAGTTGTTACTTATTTCAAAACACATGAACATTTATAGATATATGAAGAACCAGATAGCTAATTGTTTATGAACAGCATTCATTACTCATAGTGGAAATTTCATAGAATAAACTAGAGCACATTCATAACAAGAACATAGGTTCAAAGAGTTAGAACGATCTCACAGTTAATGGATAATAGCTGAAAATGAAATAGTTCACATTTAACAAATCCATAGCACGACATTTGAAACCTTCCACAAAGCTTTCTCCAACAGGAAACTTGTAATTTCTTTATGCAAAAAGAAATAGTTCTTCTTACATCATACTCTCACAAATCTATCTAGGAAAAAGTCCTTTCCTATAACTAACTCTCCTATATTTATACAAAAAAGAATATCCAAAACCTTTGGGTTGCCCCTCGAGTGACCTTTGGGCTTCCCCAACCATTCAATCCCATAATTTTGTCTTTTAGTGGGTGCTCATGATTTATACAATACATTAGATTTCATTAAAAGTTAATAGCACTTTTATAACAAGAGACCAGCTTGATCAGTGATAAACTTTTCCCAAGCCTGGGCCTCTGCTACTATCGAATCCGTTGGTCCTTTTTCTATCTTGCTTCTTTATGCTTCAACCTCTTTCTTTCTTGCCGCCTCCCTTCTGCTTTGATTTTTAGACATATCCTATTTGCAGTAGTTACCGTGTCATGAACATAGAAGATTTTAGACCATCTAGCATTTACCAAAGTAACACAAACTACACTAATACATGCATTCTGTAACATGAACTATAAACAATATTAATGCATGAAAAGAAAATGATAAGGCAAATAAAATCCTGCAAGTTGGGTCCGAAAAACCTCTAAGCCCGCTATCCCACTAAAACCACAATCCCGACAGAACGGATTCTTCATCTAAAACCAAGCCACATTTGAACTAACTTGAAACCTAAAACCCCCAAACTGTGCTCTTCATCTCAGAAAAACATTAACTCGACCAACACCCATGGGAAAACTCTGCCATCCCATAAAATAGAGTAACAGCACAACAAAAATGGCGGGAAAACCCTACCGACGGTCAGAAGCAATAAACACTAAGCATTAGGCAGATAATCCACTTTGGTGAAAAAAAACTAAGCATCAGGTTGACAAACTTCTCATCGGTGAATGGAACAACTATACGTCGGATGGTTAGTTCACTCAGCTGCTGCAACGGTGGAAACCATATAGACTAAGGGCTCCATAGTCAACATAAAAACATCACCAGTTGGCAACTATAAAAGCTAAAGTTCGGAGCTCATAACCACTAAACATCGGCGAGATAGTTTACTAGAAAATCGCAACAACGGAAAGTGGAGAGACAACGGGTTCCATGACCAAAGGCTCAATGTTTCCGCCGTGTTCGAAACACAAAAGATTGGTACTCTGATCAATCATAAAAACCGTTCCGATGGTGAAAACAAAAAACATCGTGAAGTAAAAGTTTGATCAATAAAACAAAAGCATCAACAAAAATCAGAGTTATCCATCGGCACGTTCTCTATTTACTCTCCACAACGGTGGCTGCGTAGAGAACTAATGCCCTGATTCACACATCAATAGACTTTCAACAGCGATAAACAAACATAACACATAGCGTTAAGTGCTCAAAGACCTTCGGCTAGGAAGCATTAAAAAGTTCGTTTAACATCTGAAACAGCGGCGGCACAAAGAATTAGAGTTCTGACTCAAACTTCAACTGACCTCTAATAGCGATAAAGGAAAACATTTAGATCAAAATGATGTTATTTTTCAAATCAAAACTTTAAATTATCTAGTCAAAACATTGGCAAACAAAAGGCAGTTGTTTGAAATTCATGAAAACAGCTGACCTCAATTCAACTTCAAGTAACCCAAATTTGTCGCAGAGGGAAAAACAAAGTTCAACAATCAAAACAATCCTAGGCAAGATAACATCAAAAAGGAGGGTCCAAAATTTTAAAAAATTTGGGAAAAAGTTGCAGCTGCAACAACTTCACAATCGATCTGATTCCTGGAGCGGTACCAGCATCGAGATCTCCATATCAAATGAACATAATCGAACTCACATAACTAAAATCACAATTACAAGAACTAATCGATAAAAATTACATTCAACCAAGTGTGTCGCCTTGGGGAGCACCGGTCTTGTTTGTGAAAAAGAAGGATGGTACACTAAGATTATGTATAGATTACGGGCATCTAAATAAAATGACTATTAAAAACTGAAACCCACTTCCCGTGATAGATGATATGTTCGATCAATTCCATGGAGAAACTATCTTTTCAAAGATAGATTGAAGGTCGATTTATCATCAAGTGCAAATAAAAGATGAAGATATTTTTAAAACAACATTTTAGGACCTATTACGGTCACTATGAGTTTGTCGTAATGCTATTTGGGTTGAAAAATGCACTGGCTGCATTCATGTGTTTAATGAACAACATCTTAAGTAACATATGGATAAATTTTTGGTTGTCTTCATTGACGACATATTAATCTACTCTAAGAATGAACAAGAACACAAAGAACATATAAAAATAGTTTTACAAGTATTAAGAGAACAACAACTTTATGCAAAGTTCAGTAAGCATGACTTTTTCAAAGACAAGATTCAGTACCTCGGACATGTAGTGTCCAAGGATGGAATCTCAGTCTACCCAGATAAGGTAAAATCCATCATGGAATGGTTGGTTCCTAAAAATGTATATGACATCAGATCATTTATGGAATTACTGGATACTACAGGAAGTTCATAGAAGGATTTTCTAAGATTTCCTACCCCATAACTTCCTTACAAAATAAAGGAAGGAAATTTGAGTGGACTAAAAACTGCAAGGAAAGTTTTAACAAATTAAAACATTTATTAACCATCGCCCTGATCTTAAAAATTGTTGATCCATTCAAGGATTTTGTCGTATGTACCGATGCTTGCAATGAAGGGTTAGGTGGAGCTTTACTACAAGACAATTATGTTGTAGCTTATGAATCCAGAAAACTAAAAGATGATGTGAAGAATTATGCGACACGTGATCTAGAACTTGCTGCTATAATTCACGCCTTAAAAATGTGGCGACATTACTTAATTGGAAGAAATTTTTTACTTATGTTAGGCAACATAAGGCTTAAATATGTATTTGATCAATAGAATTTGAATGCAAGACAAGCTGTATGGGTGTCCTTTCTAAGTGAGTATGACTTCAAAATAAATCACATAAAGGGAAAAGAAAATAAAGTAGCAGATGCTCTAAGTCATCATGTGAATTTACTGTGTGCAAGAAGCAGCTACGAATCTGATCTAGGAGGTCATATTTTAAGTATAGGAAATTATGATGGGGAATATCATAGTTTAAAAGAAAAAACTGCTAAAAATGAACAAAAACAAGTAAAAAAATACTTCATCCTAAATCCATAAGGCTATTGTTATATAAAAATAGGTTGTATATACCTAACATAAGAGAAATTAAATTAACGGTCATATATGAACTACCTAAAAGACCATATTCGGGGCACCCGGGATATCAAAAAATGATCACTATGATCAGAAAAGACTTATTTTGGACAAACATGAAAAAGGAAGTGGTTGAATACTTAAATCATTTCCTTGAATGTCAGCAAATTAAAGCAAAGCATCAACATATCGCAGGATTGTTGCAGCCACTACCCATTCCAGAATGGAAGTGGGAGACCATCAATATGGATTTCATCACCAGATTTCCCAAGAATTTCAAACAACATGATTTCGTCATGGTTTTTGTTGACAAATTAAGGAAAGTAACTCATTTTATACCTGTCAAATCTACCCTTAAAGATGCTAATATTGCATACATCTTCATGAAAGAAATATTCAGGTTACATAGCGTACCAAAAGTGATAGTCTTAGATAGAGACGCGAAATTTACAGGTAATTTCTGGAAAGCCTTGTTTAATGGCTTGCATACCCAGTTAAACTTAAGTACTTCATATCATCCACAAACAAATGGGTAGACTAAAAGGGTAAACCGGGTTCTAGAACACATCCTAAGGATGTATGTTATGGACAAACCAGGTAAGTGGGAGTACTACCTACACTTGGTTGAATTTGCTTATAAAAAAAATTTCCAAGTTTCTGCAGGTATGAGCCCATCTGAAATTTTATATGGGCGTAAGTGACATACTCCAATATCATGGAGCATCCTTGTTGATAGATTAATATTAGGACCTGATTTATTAGAAGATATGGAACTAACCGTGAAACAGGTACAACAAAACTTGAAGGTTTCCCATAACAGGAAGAAACATTGTGTTGACTTAAACATAACTCCTAGAGAGTTCCAAGTGGGTGATCATGTATACATAAAGGTAAATCCCAATAAAATTACCTTGATATTGGACAAGTATAAGAAATTGGCACTCATTTATTGTGGGCCATTTGAAATCCTATCCAAAGTAGGGCCAGTTGCATACTAGTTAGCCCTACCACCCAATATTAAGTACATAATGTGTTTCATGTTTCTATACTAAAAAGATATGTTCATGATGTTTCTCATGTGATTGAATGGAATGTAATCTTGGTGGAACCAAAGGGATAGTTCCAAGTGGGTCCCGAGCGCATTCTCAACACGAGAAATTTTACTATGGAAGCGTACCATCGGACAGGTAAAGGTGCAATGGAAGCACCTTAGTCCGAAAGAAGCTACTTGGGATATGGAAAGTAATATGCAGGAGGCATACCTAGACTTATTCCAAGAGGCTGACATGGAAAAATAAAAACAAAATTTACAACACCGAGGACGGTGTTATCTTTTAAGGGGAGGTGTATGTAGTACCCCCTAAATTAATAATTTGTTATTCTGTTGGAAAATACCTTGATTATTATTTTATTATTCTTTGACAGGAAAGTCAAGAATAAACATTTTGTAATAAAATATTCCCTATTTAATAAAATATGTTGAAGGGGAACAAAAGTGGGTATAGCTGTTGAAGAGTGTTTGCTAACCCACAAGAAGAAAATGACAAGTGGAAAAGACCACAGAGTGACAACTCAATATTCAGGAGGCATCATCCCCCAAAATTAGTTATGCACTCATAGTTGAGTGCTAAAGAGAAGGAGGCTCATAAATGACCAAGTCCTAAGAAAAATATTATTTAATAGTATGTCCATGACCAGCAAGAGGCTAGCATTAGATAGGGATTAACATCTGTAAAATGCAAGAGATGGCACATTGAAATATTTTTCTCTTGTGGTTTAGCAAACAGGCTCGGCGGTTCTTGAGTAAGTAATTTGGATGCTATGGGAGTTGGTTGGGAGGAACAATTTCTCCACTTTTGTTTTCCTAGCTTTGGTGTCAGGTTCCTACTCTGTTTTCTTATGACTAATTCTAGTTACAGTATTATGTGTATTTGAAAGGTTTAATTGCGGTTATGGTTATGCGTTACTATAGAAAAAATATCCATGTTTCTCTGAAGTATATTAGATCTATACCAAGTTATTACTATAGTAATTAATAATTTTTTTTGAGCATAAATTTTGTAGAGATGGTTGTTGTAAATTTGGATATAGTTTCAAAACCAATACTTGAAGAGTTTAGAATTCATGATTCTCTGTATAATGGATTGAATCCTCTGTATATTTTTAAAATGTACCGTGTATTCCTACAAGTAACTGGGATTTATTTGTTCTTTTCATTTCCGCTCAACCTAATTATGATTATTGGAATGTTGACGGAATCGATAATGTAGTTATAGCATAGATTTGTATCATGCTGATGTTTCAAATGAAAATTCTTATTTTCTTTTGTTACACCGAGGAAACCTTAAAAAAAATATGTTGTCTAAATCCCTAATCAACTAGGGTTAAAATAGAAGTATCCCCCTCTTACTAATTAAAATATGCATTTCTAATTCAAGGTATCTCCCTATTACTTATTCAAAAGTGTTGATAAGAGGCCTTATAAGTCCATTAGAGGAGATGTTGCAGTTAGGGCTTGACTATTAAAATTATACACACAGAATATGGAATCAAAGAAAGGATAAGCATCAAGTAAATCTTCATATCGATTTAACTTACAGTAAATCGCAACCCAAAGTCCGATTTCCACATCAAATCAATATCGACGGTCAAGGTTGACTCCGTAAGGATCAACGGTGCGGAAAGCATATACGGAATGCAGAACACAGAAAGTCAAGAATTAAGTTAACAGAACTTGAAGTTTCTGAAGTCATATTTTTGCATCAAATCAAGATCGACAGTCAAGGTTGATTCCACAAGGATCAACGGTGCAGAAAGAATATACGGAATGTGAAACGCAAAAAGTCAAGAATTAAACTAATAGAACTTGAAGTTTCCGAAATCCAATTTCTGCATTAAATCAAGATCAACGATCAAGTGTGATTCCGCAACAATCAATGGTGCAGAAAGCATATATGGAATGCGGAACGCAGAAAGTCAAGAATTAAGTTAACGGAACTTGAAGTTTCCGAAGTCCGATTTCTACATCAAATCAAGATCGATGGTCAAGGTTGATTCTGCAAGGAACAACAGTGTGAAAAGCATATACAAAATACGGAACGCAGAAAGTCAATAATTAAGTTAACAAAACTTGAAGTTTCCGAAGTCTTATTTTCGCATCAAATCAAGATCGATGGTCAAGGTTGATTCCACAAGGATCAACGGTGCGGAAATCATATATGGAATGCGGAACACAAAAATTCAAGAATTAAGTTAATGCACCTTGAAGTTCCCAATGTCCAATTTCTACATCAAATCAAGATCAACAGTCATGGTTGATTCCGCAAGGATCAACGATGCAAAAAACATATATGGAATGCGAAACACAAAAAGTTGAGAATTAAGTTAATGGAACTTGAAGTTTCTGAAGTCCGATTTCTGCATCAAATCAAGATAGACAGTCAAGGTTGATTCTGCAAGGTCAATGGTGCGGAAAGCATATATGGATGCAGAATGTAGAAAGTCAAGAATTAAGTTAACAAAACTTGAAGTTTCCGAAGTTTGATTCCCGCATCAAATCAAGATCAATGGAGAAGGTTGATTCCGTAAGGATCAACAATGCGAAAATCATATGCGTAATACAGAACGCGAAAAGTCAAGGATTAAGTTAATGAAACTTGGAGTTTCCCAAATATAATTTCCGCATCAAGTCAAGATCGACGGCCAGGTTTGATTCCGCAAGGAATCAACAGTGCAAAAGGTAAACGAATTATTTAACATAATTTTGGAATTTATGTAGCCTGCATCGCAGAATGCGGAACGTGGAATCGAAACTGCAGAATGGTTCTTGCAGAAGAATAGTAACTTAGCTTTTGAATTTTTGTTTCAAAATCTATTTTTCTTTGGGAAAGGGTTTTCAAAGGTTAAGGATATTATGATAATTTCATATTACCAGGGTTATACTTTAAACTCTTTATTTGTTTGTAATTCCTCATAATAGTTAGGTATTTTATTAATATGCATGAAGATATATGGTTATAGACTTTTTTATGTTTGAAACTTGAGGCATGTTACATATATAGTGCAACATTTTATTTGTTTTTATGTAAAACTAATCATCTTAGCCAAGTTAGTGGATCACAAATTATATATTTTTAAGAGTTTAAATGTGAATTTCCTAACATACATCTACATTATCTTGATTACATCATAGGATTTGAAGTGGTTATCATATATCTAAATAAGGCTAGGGAAATTCAAACTACTTCCTTAGGTCTCTCGAGTTAGAAACAATGTTTGGATTCTTAGTCTTTTGTTAGAATTACAACTGATGGAATCTTGGTGTTAATATTGCCCCTTTCCCAAATTCTTAAAGGGTTCTAGCTCAATGGAAGAGATCCTTCTTTACAAGCAGGAGGTTGAAGGTTAGATCCCTTCACGCCCTAATGATATTGCAATATTGATATTTCTAATAAAATATATTTTTATTGTGATTTATTATGGCTATAGGGGGGTTCAAACCATTTTTGTGTGTTGCTACGAGGGGGTTCTAAACTAACTTCATATGTCACTACGAGGGGGCCTCAAAAGTACCCTTATATGTTACAATGAGGGGGATTCAAAACCTCCTCTGTAAGTTTATATGAGGGGGGTTCATAACCGCCCCCAAAGATTTGTAAATAATTTTCGGGGGGATTCAAACCAACTTCGTAGGTACCTATGAGGGGGTTTATAACCTCCCCCAATTTTTTTGAATAAATAATTTTGGTGGGGGGGGGGTTGAACCACCCCCAAAACTCACTTTTATCGTAATTTTTGATATCTTCAAAAACCGCCCTTAAAAATCCAAAATTTTAGTGTTAGTGCTATTTGGGGGGGGTTGTTAAGAATGCCCCCGAAGGTTAGTAAGATGGATTCTTAGGGGGGGTTATAACCTTCCTTGTAGGAACCTATGGGGGGGGGTTTGAAACCTCCCCCTTAGGTACCTACAAGGGGGGCTTGAAACCACCCCCATAGGTACCTATGAGGGGGGGTTTGAAACTTCCTATGTAGATACCTAGGAGGGGGGTTTGTAACTACCCCCAAAGGTTTGTAATAAGAAATTTTGGTGGGGCTTGGAACCGCCCCCATTGGTTTCTATGAGAGGGTTTAGAACCACCCTTAAAAGTCACTTTTGGGGGAGCGGGGTTTAGAACCGCCCCAAAAAATTCACTTTTAGGGGTGATTTTGATCTCTTCTAAAACTACCCCTAAAAGTCCAAAATTTTAGCGTTGATGTTATTAAGGGTGGTCTTGTAAAGACCACCTCTAAAGCCAAAACTGCCTCGAAAAGTGACTTTTGGAGGTGGAATACAACCCCTCCTAAAATCCAAATTTGTTGTAGTGCAACATTAGTTATAGTATTTAAAATCAACCAAAAACTATAAAAAGTGGGTAAAAAATTAGAAATTTTTACCATAAATAGTGATTTTGGTTAAAAAAACTAAGTCATTTTGTTTTTACCTTGGAATAGTGCAAAACAGCCTTAGATATTCAAGTTCTTCGTATGAGAAATCCAATGGACCAAATCGAATTCTGCAAGTTGCAGGTAATTCTTTTCTCTCCTCTCCTTCTTTTTATATAGATTTTATTTCAAGTTTTTCCTCAATTTTTTATATTTTGGCAAGTTAAAAAGGGAACTACATGGGATACATGGGTAGCCTCTTGTGAACTCGAGTATTCAAAAAAAATATGTGGGTGGATATTTGGGTACCCACGTATGGTATGCGTTGTGTTATACACTACACTCATGTATTTTGCGGGATGTGTATAAACATGGTTAATGACCCAAAAATGATTTTTTGTAGAAAATTATGCTTGAATGGCATGAACGAGAGCATGAGGATCTATATCAGGGAGCCTTATGTGATCCATTGACCTTAAATTCCCTATGATAAATTTTATTCTTGCAGGAGTTGGTTTTCTCTATTGTGGCAGGCTTGCGAGAGAAAAGGATTTCATTGGTTATTTGAGCAAAAAAAAAATATTTTTTATCATTTGAAAATATTTTATTCTTTTTTAATAAAACATAACAATGATTTTATAGGTAAAGTTGGCTTTATAGCCGAGTTCAAAATTTTATATGTTAGCCAAAGTATTTTTATAAAATTTTATTGGACCGAGGCCGCTCAACACCAAGAGCCTATGGTCACATGGCCCATGCACCTGCCGCATCAACAACAATCCAAGTCAGAAATCAAATCCCAAACAACCAAGCGTCGAGATCACACAAGGAGTATTATCTCATGTTGTTCATTGATATATATTCAAATGCTTAGTGTATATAAATGCTAAAATGACTTCTTTCCTTTATGCACGTGGGATAAAGACAAGTCTAAATTAATTATACTGGCAATTGTAGCATTATGAGCAATATGAAAATAATAAGAATATCAACACTTATGACTGGGAATGGTGCACCATTCTCTTGAAAAACAGAGAGACATTCCCAAAGAGAAATACTCAAATACTTTTCTTGGATATGGGCCGAAGGACTCATTTTGTTTTGAAGTTGACATATAATTATGGAGTTGAGACTTATGATATTGGCAGATGGTTTGGACACTTTACAATCGCAAACTGAAGATATTTACAAGATGGTTGAGGATATTGAAGCAAAGGGATTCTCTGATTTTCAACAAATGGGTATAGGTAAGTTATTCGCCATGTTGTATATGGTATGTGAGGCAATTCTTGAAGCCGAATGGTTACAAGTTGTGAAAATTCATGATTTGGTTCATGATGTGAAAACACTGGTACCTCTAAGCACTTTGTGGTAGATACCATAGTATGTATTATTAGTTATTGCAGAGACATTTGTATTTCCAGGGAAGCTGGAATCGTTCTATGAAGAAGCATCCAATGCCATGCACATTGTTTACAGTGCTCTGTCCCATCTTAATACGGCATTCAGTAACTATTTCAGTTTGTTTTTTGTTATTGTTGTAATGCTTATCTCCACTAGAGAAGGGAATGTTGGATGGATACCTGATAACTTGAATGAATGCCACTTGGACTACTACTTTTGTTGTGGGTTATTTTGAGCTTACTCAATTTGGATGCATATGTTGTTGTTGCTCTTAGATACAAATGTAAACATGTACGTAAAGAGATAAGAGATGTTTTTATTTGAATACAATGTTAAATAGTTGACCTTTGACCCGATTTCATCCTCAACAAAAAAGCTTAGAATTCAACTTCTCCAATGAAATTCTTCCATCGCTGCAATGCTATCAGTCCCAAGTTGTTCTTCCTGTTTTGAAAATCCCACAATCGGCAAGCAAAGGGGAGGTTTATTTCTCATTTTACGTCGGCATCTAGTGGGTTAGGTTTCTTTGCAAATATCTGACACAACATATTTTTCTCATCATTGTATTAATGTATATCACCCCAGCATGTAACTTGGATTTCCTGGATTTCTCAGGAAATAGCTAATGTAACCAAGAAAAATATACATCGAGAATTATTTAAAAATAAGATTCATTTAAACTCCTACAAATAAAATATAATCAACGGTTCCTATCAGTACCAAAATCATCCAATGGATTAGGTGGATTCCACTACATCAAATTGCATGGAGAAACTGAATTTCCAGATTTGCAAAATGACGTTAAACAGTATATGAAATCAATGGTCAAATGGGAAAACGAGACAAATACATGGCTAGCATTAATTCCGCAATGTGAATACGCTCAGAGGAATGAAATTTGAAAATTCACGAATTCGAGTACAAGTCAAATTTTTTAACGGCTCAAAAGCAAGAGTAAGCTTAATCAACCATCCACATTAATTCCACAGATCGAAAGTGTAGTCTAGTTAAAATTCTAAACTCCAGTGAAATTTTATATGGTGTATAAGTCAATGCACGTGTTGGATTTGGAAAATAAATCAGCAGTCAAAATTAATTCTGTTGGTTACAAGTGTTACATGGTTAATGAACTATTAAAAACTGCTCAAGGTATTCATTTATCAATACATTTTATATGAGATTATATGAGTGGTTATATTCAAGGGAACGCCAAGTAAATTTTGAATTTGGATATTGGGACCCTTATTTAGTCCATAGTTTGAATAATAAAAAATATTTGTTGTCAGAGTTGGTTTTTGAAGTGATGATAGAAAAAAAGCAGTGGCCATGAAAAATACTTGGGCATTATTCCTGAAAGCATTTTAGTTTTTGTCGAAAAGGTATCCTCGGTGTGGATGAATACCATGCAGGAATCAACCACTCATAATTATTCTTCTGGATACAAAGGTCCCAATTAACTATTGCAAACAAAAGTGGGGTTAATAATTCAAAATTGAAGTAGCAGAGCATGTTTTTTTATATAAAAATAATTGTTTTAGTCATTTATTTCAATCAGTTGTTTCCACCAAATGAAGACGCATTTTTAGAAATTGAAAGGGGCTTTTGCTCAGAACATGTTGATTTACAAAACCCTCCTTCAGGTTTTACATGGGTATCATAGGTTGGGATAATTGAAAGGATCTTCACGGGGCATTTTCTAGAAAATTGAAATTATTGTCCGAGTCATCAATTTAAAAAGCTGAGTCCTAGGTGTTGGACGTGAATCTGAGAGAATGAAGACATGGGTTTTTTCGGTAACATGGTAAATTACAATAAACTCTCTAATATTTCATATCACTATCACAATTTGAGATATGCAGGTGGATCTCTGAAGCCTATTTTTCAGCAATTCGTCTCCTAAAAGAGGTGCAATGATGAAGATTGGGGGGAAGTTGTATAAGAACAAGTGTTTGCAATGAAAAAAGGCTAATTCACCTATATTGTAGAAGAACAATTCAAGTCTAAGTTAGCACCAGACCGAAGGGGTGCTCCGAAATGTCATTTTCAACCAGCAAGCCGGAGTCTCAAATGCCATATTTGTTGTTTTGATCAAGCATGCGCATCGTCGCATGCTTTCGCAATTTTTTTGTGATAATGGAAAATATGTCACCTCAAGAATTTGTCAGGAATTTGATTCACATGCTCTAACTAAATTTGGCGTTGTTCCAAGATACATATCGGGGGCAACTTACACTATAAATGTAACCTCTACGGAGCAGTAACAATTGGACTTTCATTTTTTGAAGCCTCTATGCTTGGATTGTAGCTTTGTAAAATTTCTTGGAAGTGATAATGAAAAATGTTTCTCTGTGTTTCTAAGATTCATCACAGTGTTCATATTCAGTTTTTGTTTTCTCTTTGCATCATTTTCATATGTGTAAATTATTGCCAATGCTTTCTAGTTGTATGTGAGGAAATCATTTTATTCGGCACTCCTTTCATCAGATATAGCATTTGTAATGTGTCTGTAAAGATAATTGTGGAATTCATCCTAGTTAGATGCTACATTTCTGTCACTACCCTCATTGTTGTTTCTACTAAAGGTGTTTTCAAGAGATTCATCTGTAGATAGGTGCCTCTTGCTGGACTGGAATTTTTCTCCTTTCTCCTACCACCACTTGAAGATATTTGGTTGAATATTACACTTATTTTTCCTCAAAATACAAAAGGGAAGATCATTGTTCATTATTTGCTGTAATATCCTTGAATGATTCATTCTGTGGCTCCATTGCCCAATGGTATTTGATATCTATCTATCTAACAATCTTTAAATTTACAAAAAAATATGTTCCCATTAGAAATCTATCTTTCTAAATGCTTGTTTAAATCCAAATGTGTATGTAAATGTTCCTGTGACAAAGAGAGAGCCCTCTTTGATTGTATAGGATAGAATATAGTCTAAAGATTAGTTTGAAATGGTTACCCCAATGACCTCCTACCACAACCATAGGAAAATCATTGGGTGTTAACATTGATCATGGTATGTTTGATGTTTACAGTGGGGCATTGGATATCACTGTCAAAGATATATACTTCATCAAGGGTTTGTCATATCGAGGGGTGGTTATGAACCTAAGTTGTTCTGATCGTGGTGGTGACCCACCGAGTGTTAAAGACTATGTGAACACATGATGCGTTCCTAGATCACAAAATTCAGGAACCCATGTTCATATTGTGAAGATAGGGATTTTTCCACTCAAGGTCATCGTGACTACCATTACATGAGTTGAGGAACTTTTGAGGAACATGGTATTTGATAAGTGTTCAAGCCTTGCCATCAATATGAAAAAAACAACTAATTGATTGTAATATTGGCAAGAATAAAAACTTCGGGTATCCAATCATCTTAACAACCTTGTTCTTTGAGCGTGTGCCATCCTTGAGCCCCAAGGTGACTCTACCTCATCCACATCCTCATAAGCCTAGGATTACTAGATGGGGAGATGTCCTAATGCAACAAGGTGGTGGAGATATATGAGGTGTATATGATGATGACTTCCACTCATGGTAGAGTTGGAAGGTACTAGCTTTTGAGAAGTTTCCATATGTCGATTTAGACTTCTGAGGTGATCGAAAGATCATGCTTCCTCCTACAGAGGCAGGGGGAGAGATGGGTAAGTCTTTTTATTTTCATATATTTGATTTTTTTGAAATTTTTTGTGAAGAAATATCTATGCATATGTATTTTTATGAGTCTATGTCAAAAATATGTATTATGCATACATTGGACCGGTTTGGCTAGATGGACATTCAAGGACTTATGTGCAACCAATCAATGGATGTGGTGTTGATGTCATGCTAAGGACAACTGAGGGGAAAATGGCTCATCTTACACATGACACTCCTACCCTTAGGATGGATAGGATACCAATAGACATGCAGGAGCATGTTGTAGGAGTGCCCCCTGCATGGTTACGACTACTCTGGAAGGTATACAAGATAATCCTATGTTATCGAGAGGTGGTAGTCGAGGCAACTAAGGCTCCAGAGTCTCCTTAGTGTTTTTAACATCATGGGGGATTGTGATCCCAATTTTTTTTTGTGATGTATTTATGACTAGACATATGGACGAGAACTCGATATTATGGACCTGTTTTTACACACACACATACACATATATATGGACGTATTTACATGTGTCTCAATCTGTACATCTAAGTATTTATTTTTATAATGTGTGTGACAAATTCCAATCGAGAATGTGATTTGGATATGATTCAGTCAATGTATTTTGATGTCTTGGAATGTGTTGGTATAATCAAAATGTCTCGCAAGCAATCTAATTCTTAAGAACTGACGAAGTAAACTAGGATGTCTCACTTCATAATCACCATTAAGATGAGAAACAACTAACTGGGAATCGAGTCTAACCTTAAGACATTGAATACCATGTAAAGCATCATCTCTTAGCAGTTCAATGATAGAACTATACTCGGCCATATTGTTGGTGGCAAGACCTAAATAGGTGCCTCTAGAGGTAACTAGTTGACCTATGGGTGCATAGATGACCCAAGCGGCTGAAGCAAGGTTGCAAGTGTGATGGCTTGCACCTTAAACGAATCCTATGAATATCTTTGTGGACATATAAAATACAACCAGATATATATAAGATGTTATTGGTCATTTCTAACCCAAATAAATGATCCCCACATTCTCTTGAATGGGAATCATTTGGGACTAACTCAGCCTCCTCATGAGTAATACATCGATGTATAATTAAATCTACCCCTCTTTTATATAGTGTATCACCAATAATGCGGTAGTTTTTAGAATTCATTCTTAACTTCTGTCATTCTTCTCATGAGAAGGTTGTCAGACACTTCAAAGTATGAAGATATATCAGAATATCTCCATACCAAGGATTAGTGGTTGAGATTAAAAAGATGTGTTCATTAGGGAGTGACTCATGTTCCATCATCGTGATTTAATCACTGGGGAACTTAGATATAATCTCTGTGAATACCAAGGAATTTTTGGATTTGGAGGATTGAAAATATAGGTTAAAATCTTGGAGTATAACGATTCATTTATTGAATTCCCCACAATTATTCATTAGGATAAAACATATTGGAAAGGATTCACATCCACAACCATAGTGGTTGTCCAAAGTAAGATACAATGACACAACCTTTGAATGACATATACTTCCTCTAGAGATAACGTATCGACGTGTGAGTACCGAAGTTTAGTCTCTGCTAAAGCTCAGCTGAGATAATAGATGACATGCTCTTGGAGCTAATCATCTTCCTGAACCAACATTACGCCAACTGTAAAATACGATGCATCCATATACAATATAAAATCTTTAGTGTACTCTAGTGGTCGCAATAGAGGAGATGACAACAATTCCTTCTTTAGTGCCTCGAATGAATGTTGTGCTTCGTCCCACATAAATGGGGTGACTTGTTTAAGCAAGCGCATGAAACCTTTAGTTATCTTGTCATAATTGACTATAAATAGTCTAATAAAGTTAGATTTTCCTTGTAGACTTTGAATTTGTCTGATGGTTCGATGAGGAGGTAGATTGATAATTTCCTCAAGTTTTAATGGATTGACCCTGATGCCCTTGTTGGGCACGATGAAACCTAGAAAAAATCATGATTTGACACAAAATATGCATTTATGGGGATTTAAACAAATCTTGTAGTATCAACACCTTTCAAATACCAAATGTAGATGATCTTAATGAAATTTTATCTTTCGAGAATGTGTCGGAATACCATCTAAGTAAGGTTCAACAATATTCTTAATATCATGGAAATTGAAATTCATGGCCCGTTAAAAAGTGGCTCCGACATTTTTCAAGCAAAAGGCATTTTATTGTAGGAAAAAGTACCCCAAGGACAAATTAAAGCGGTCTTATGTTGGTCCTCAGGTTTGATTTGGATTTGATTATATCTCAAGAAACCATCCATAAAAAAAGACTTCGCTACCTACACATGCATCAATTATTTGATCAATAAATGGTGTACGGTAGTTTTCTTTAGGACACATCTTGTTTAGATCTCTGAAATCTATATAGACATGTATAGTTCCTTGTTTCTTGTCTATCGGAACTGGATTGGATACCCAATATGTGAATGAAATAAGGTATATGAAACGAACTTTAAATAGTTTTTCTACTTGATCTTTTACAATTACGTCTTTCCGAGGATTTACAAGACATAGATTTTTCCAAACAACTTTAACGTTGGGATATGTTTTTATCTCGTGTTCAAAAATATATGGGTATATACCTGGCATCTCCTCATAAGACCAGGAAAACACATCACGAAACTCCTGGAAAAGGGTTGTATACATGGAAATTTCTTCAAAAGAAGAGTTTTCTCCAATGTAAACATTTTCCATGATGCCAGGTTTGGTGGAGATGTTTATTGGTATCATTGCAGAAATGTTCGCCATACTCCCCTCGGAAAACACTCCTTCCTTAGATAGTGGATTTATGGGTTGATCAACACCTTCACTCAATTTCACATGGAATTATGATTTCTCAATTATGCTTAGTTCTGGCAGGAAATAGGAATTGAGATGAAAATCTTTGCAAACTTTGTCAAGTCCTGTCATAGCCTCCAGAATGGCTTCATCTGATGGCAAAACCATATCTAAGAAATTGTATGAGTATGTTGAGTTCACTTCCCATGAAAGCAAGTAGGATTCATATGGATCCTCTAAGACATAAGGAGTAGAGATGAAATTGACAACATCATATATATAGCTTGGTTAACCACTTCTACTACAAATAAGGGAACATTAGGATCAACTTGTGAAGGGAGAATCCATGGGTCAATCTTGTCTGAAATTGAAGAATTTCTACTAATATACAAACGGTCTTCCCTTCACTAGTCATTCCAAGGTATTTTATAAGAGTGGTAAAATCAAAAGTTCTCATAAGAGAAGTATACATCCCAACTCCTAAACTTTCATTCATTGGGCGCATCTGATCAATCAATGGAATACTAGAATCAGATTATTTCGTACGACTTTTCCAGGCATAGGATAATTGATCAATAGTCACTATCTTCCCTTCATGAGGGAACATAAGAACCTGAAAGACTAATGATGAAATTGTGCACATGGCATAGGCCCAACTTTTTCCTAGCATCAAATTATAATCCAATGGAGCATCTACAACCTCAACTTCTACTGAAACTGTTTTTCCTACCAATCTTATGTTAAAATAAGGGAGGATACCATGCAGATGGAAAGGCCTTCCATTGAAAGAATTCAACGAGGTGTTATATGGAACCATGTCAAGATATCCTATAGCTTTCCAACATGATATGGAAATTACACATGTAAATGCGCCTTTGTTTAAAACTGTTGTTCCAATGGTTTTCTGGCTCTACATTGAAAACAAAATAAACACCTCGGATAACTTAATAAACACCACTTGTTTTGCTTGGCTCTACACTGAAAACAAAATAAACACCTCAGATAACTTAATAAAAGAAGGATGGGCATGGCCCAACAATGCTTCCTCTGTAAAAACTCCTCAGAAGAATCAGTAAATCATCTTTTTGTTGACTGTTGATTTGCACAGGAAGTTATCAATTTACTACATAGGAAATTTAGTTGTTCCTTGGTCTGGAATCATTCCTTAGTGCTATAAAACATAGAAGAATGGATAAAAAAGGATGGTGACCTCCTCCACCTTCCTTGTTTTTACACATGGAACCAGTGGATCGCTCAAAATTTATTTATTTTTTAGGAAAAAAGTCCAGTTTTGTCCTCTCCTTGCTATAAAATCATGGATCAAGTCAATTCCTTCCATGTGAATCACTGTAGAAAATCCATAATCAAAATCATAGGTAATGCACCAATCCTATTACAACCAACTGGTTTTTTTATGGTGTTGCATCCAATCTGAAAGGAGGTGCTGGTATTTATTTACTAATTAGTCAGATACACTTCTTCCACATCAATATGGGTTGTGGGCTCAACACAAACACAAGAGATGAACTCTTGGCATTATGGGATCTGCTGTATTTTTCAAAAGAAATTGGAATCCCATCACTCCATATTTTCGATGACTACCGTGTCATCATAAATTGGGTAAATGATAGTGCAACACTTTCTACCCTCGATATGGAGGCTTGGTGTGTGAACACCAAGGGTTTTATAGCTCTGTTGAGGCCTGGAAATTCGCAGGCGACAACAGAAAGGGATTCTCCCCAATCAACGTTCCCAACTAGCCCGTTGACTGTTTGGAATAGGGAATCTATCTGGTTTACGGTCCGGCTACCGTAGGTCAAAGTAACTACGAGGGTTTACCGGTTACGGCCCGGTCCACCGGAATTTGTATTTTGACTTAATGTATGCAATGCACATGCCTATCTTAAACATGCAGGGTGATAAAAATGTAAGGAACGACACACTGTGCTGCGCAGGTTCTTACCTCTCGTCTTAGGTTCTCGAACATCCAAATCACATATGCAACTATGAAGTAAAACAACTAACTATCTAAACACCTAACTACCTATCCCCGGGGAGCTAGAAAATGATTATTAATGAGTAATGCATTATCTCCATGTATAATAAACCAAATTATAGATAGCTGATATTTACATTTACAACACATGAACAAGAAAATATTCTAACAATCAGATAGCTAACTGTTATATGAGCCACAAGCATTACTCTGAGTGAAATTTCCACACAATGAATCAGAAACCATTTAACAAGACATAGGTCATGAAGTTAGAACGATCTCACGAATTGTGGACACAAGCTGAAAAATAAAGTAGTTCATCTTTTCGCCATCCATTTGTTAGCATTTGGAAACTTCACATATCTTTCTCCAATAGGCAAACTAAAATCTTTATTGCAAAAGGAAGTAGTTCTTCTTCCAATAGGTCCTCCAGTATTACTGGGAAAAAGCCCTTTCATTATCTATGTCTCCTACTTTTATACAAAATGCAAGAAATGGTTGGGCTGCCCAAAGGGACCTTTGGGCATCCCAACCCTTGGTCTTCCTAACGCTTCCCCTTTTCCCAAAAATTTTACAAATATTTTACAATATTACAATGACTGATTTCTCACTAAGAGGGCCCCGCTTGACTCTCTAGGAACTTCTTCCACGCTGCAGCTTCACTGGCGAGATCTTCATAAGAATTGGGCTACAAGAATTGGATATTGATCTCAAACTTTTCAGCCTTTTTCTTGATGGCCTTGACCCTGGTTTCATTTAGTCTCACCTGTTCTTCTAGGAGCTGCAAACAAACGGCTGTATGGCCTATTTCAATCTTCAGGGTTTGTTCATCAATGGCTCTGATGCATTGTACTTTGGCATCCTCCTCCTGTTGTCTTCTCTGCAACATTTCTATAAATGAGTCATGATCTGGGAACTCGTGTAGCCTTTTCTCAGCTTCTACTTGACACCGATTGTTAATGGCTAAGGCTCTCCTGAAAAATTCGGTGCAAAGTCCCTTTGTTTTCTGGACGGTTTTCTTAAAGTCCTCTGTAGTAGTGATAGCGAACTCCATCAAGTCATAATCTCACTGAAGGGTTTGTCTATTCTTATCTGATAGTCCTGCTGGGACTTCCTCACCTTTATCTACCCTTGCCATCCTGGTGGTCAATACTTCAAGGATATCTTGTGACCTATCAACAAAGTAAGAAGCAGTCTCCAGTATTTCTTCCAATCGGCTATCAACCTGGAGGATCTGGCATCTTTCTTCTTCTAGAGCAGTTTGCAGGTGCAGCACCTTAGCTTTCTGGGCCTGGATGTGTTCTTTGGTCGGCTGCAGATCAACCTGCTGTTCCTTTGCTACTTCCAGCTACTCTTTTAATTCTTTAACATATGCAGCATCGGACTCGTATATAATATTCTATTTCTCTTCCAGGTCTTCTATCTTCGCCCTCATCTGTTCTCTTTCATTCTTCAAGTCCAGAATTTCTTGATGTGCTCTTGCCAGGGCTTCTTGTGTTGTTTCCTGTGCATGTGATGCTACCTGGATGGCGTAGATTTCACTCTTTGTAGCCTCCATTTCTCTGAGCACATGATCATATTTCCTTTTAAGTTTATTTCCCTCTTCTCTTTCCTTCCTCAGGGTGTCCTTCAGCTGAGAGGAGGTTTTCTTGGTAGATTCTATTTCATTCATCATTCGATCTATGTTATCTTCCGAAGCATGTATGGCTGCCTTCCCTGCACTTATGGTAAACCTCGGATCTACGTTTGTCCCTACCATCACAGCTTTATCTGATATCATCTTGCTAGTCATTCCTTCTGCTTCTATCTTTTTCTCTGTTCTCCTCATGATTCTTTTGGTAGACCTGTCATAATATACTGTGGTAAAGTCAGGGACTTCCTCCCCCCTTTTCTGCATGAAGGGTACTAACTGAAGCGTACAGGTTGAAGGAGTAATGGTGGCGGGCACTTGAAGGATCTGCACTTCAGGGTTTTCCTCTCCTTGGCTCTGCCCCGCTTGTGTTTCAGAAGCCTACTGTTATGTTCCTTCTATCTTTTCATTTTATTTCCTCTGAAGCTCTTCGTTCAACTTTCTCTGGGTCTCTTCAGCTGCTTGCCCAGCAGCTCCTTCCTTTTCTCTGGCTGCTTCTTTTTCCAGTTCAGCTGCTTCCTGGGCAGCTTTCCTCTTTTCTTCTTCTCCTTTTCGCAGCCATTCTGCAGTCTCCTCTTCCAACCTTTGAGCCTCTTCTCTTATTGTTCTGGCCGCTTCTTCAGCCCTAGCTTGTTCTGCCTTCTCTTGCTCAGACCCTTTTCCACCCTTGGTGGATTGCTTAGGTTTGAATCTCTTGTGGAGCTCTATCATATTTGGAGCCATCCTGTAAACCGATTCATCGCTATCAAAATAATGGCTGTATTTGTAGGTCACCTTGTGTTTCTTACAGTGTTCCGCTACTCTGCCATGAGTATCATTCCTTCGAAAAGTCATTTCGCCAAAGCGGAACTTACCTAGTTCTTCTATGAACTCGGGCGCTTGTTTTACATTTGTGAATTTATAATTTCCCAGTTTAAATGGAAGGGGGGGATAGGCAGTCTTCTGGTACTGGAACAAGAAGTGACCAACTCCATCAATGTATACCTGTCTGACTGCCTCCTTGTGGATTATATAATCTGTAGCATATTTGGGGAGCAAAAAAGGGGTCTTTGATCCTCCAAACATCCTGATATACATACCATTTTCAGTCAGAAAGTAATCTCCATATTCATCAATGACTTGCATAGCATCTTCTGACATGCAATCACATTCTTTTTGGAAGATGAGTGCGTATAATGGCATGAGGAACTGCTCACAGACCTCTCTGTAGTGACTGTGATATAGATGAGCCCCTAGAGGTTTGTAGGCCGCATATACAGGCATTCTGTCTCTATCCCATACACACTGGAGGCCTGGGAAAGGCTGATGACAAAGTATGCAATCTATCAGGATCGAGCTCATATAAAACTCAGATCTCTTCCTGGCTTCTCCTTCCAAAGCTGCAGCCACACAAGAGGAGAGACTTCTTGATACTATACTTGCCTAGTTGAATATCGTGCCTTCTGTGGCCACATAGAACATCAGGGGTATCCACTCGAATTTGAATAGTCTGCCATTTGCTCTCCCGAAGATCCTATTCAACATTAGAGATATGAATCTGTAAGTAGGTCTGATACTGGCTGTGTCATATTCTTTAGTTGCTCTATGTCGGTATAGCTTCCCTGGCAAGAGCATCCTCTTCATGGTTTCTACAAAATCCATCCGAAGGTTGTCCAGCCATTCATTCGTCAGGAAGAGCTAAGGCTCTGGCAGGTGGTAAGCTAAGGCCACATACCCAGGGATAAAGGCGGCATAACCCTGGCCCTCGACATTACACATAAGCATTGAGTTGTGGTTGGTATTTGGTAGAACCCATCTCATCACCTCCGGGCATGGAAACAGCTCGGGCCTAGTGGCAACTTTCATAATGGCTGATTTTTCTATGTTTGCGTAAATGGGTGCTTCCTCAAGGCCCATATCTGGGACTTCCCTGCGGGAAATCATCCTGTATATATCTCCCCATTTGTATTCAGGCTCAACCCTCGTGACACATTGGGTTTCCTCATAGATGTACTCAATTTTTGTTTCTACCTCTGCTGCTGGCACCTCCTTCACTGCTGGGGCCTTCTTCTTCTGTCTCTTGGACGTTGTAAATTCTTCCTGCAATGTAAACATCATGATATTAAGCAATTCAAATTCGTGAACATTGTGCAGCAGTATCATGACTATAATGATATTCAGACCTAAGCCCTTCAGGCTGAAGGATTGAACCAGTCATGCAATATCTTGCAATGGGATATTATCCTATGTTAATGTGTAAGTAAGAAAGCAACCCACATGTATGCACAACCAATCTATATCTTGACTATCTGAAACTATCTGTAAAACTCAGACTATTACTGCAATATAATGAGTCATTAATACTAAAACCGGATTTATTCATCAAACTTACATCATTTCCCCGTATGCCATTTTTTTACCATTGAAACGATATGCAATGCAAATGCATAAATTTTAAACGCAAGGTGCGACTATAAATCTCCGAACTCAGACATGGTTTTAGTAAGGATAACACAAAAAATGGTGAAAGCTTATGCCGCTCGCAGACATGGTATTTACATCGATGCGACTATAAACCGCGGGAGTCCACAACAACTTTCCGCACAGGGAGCTCTCACCAACACCACTATTCATGCTTCCCACAGATCTTAAATGCTAACAACGGCATGGCCCTAGGGTTTCAAGGTAGCCCACAATGACGAACTGCGCGGCGCGGGCGGAGGTTATGGCTCAAAAAAAAGGGCAAACGCATTAGGGAAACTGACCGGCTAAGTATTTACTATCCAAACCCCCGTCAAAAACCCTATCGAAACCACCGACGAATCTCATTATTACTCAACCAGGTGTAGGCGGCATGAAGGCCGCCTGCACCTTGTCTTCCTTTACTGTGCTCAGGGCGAAACTGAAACGGCAGAGACAAAAATGAAATGCGGGCTCTACAAAGGCATAATTTTTTTTTAAGTACAACGAGAATCTCTAAGTGAAACTATGTACCTTTTCGTTCTTTTCTTTTCTTAACGAAACCAGACCTTTTATCAATGAGGCATGCGTCTTCTGATCAGTATACTTCCTCCTGAAAATCCTTTCAAAAATGTCCCAATTAGGAATGGAGTTTGCAGGTAGTCCAAAGTAACAGGATGCTGCTGCTCCTTTTAGAGTATGAGGAAAAAGTCAACACACCACATCTTCATACTCTCCACCCCTTAGCCCTTCTAACATGAGGTAAAAGCTTTGAAGGTGATCATCTATAGCAATGTTATCTGCAGGGTCAAACTTGGGCAAAAGCTTGTCAAAGGCTTGAGGTAGGTCATGCAAAGGAGGAGTTAAGTTTAGAGGTGACCTAGCTCTCCATGCTGTCAAAGGGTTAGGTTGATTACCAACCATGAGCAAAAGTAAGCAAGTAACACTAGGAGAAACAGGGTTTCAAGGATAGAACCGGAAGCTTCAAAACATCTGCTGGTAGGGTAGTTGCGGGAAATCAAATTCCAAGCCCAGGATTTACTGGCGGCCCTCCTTCTAGCGCCAAAAACTGTTGAGGCCTGGAAATTTGCAGGCGACAACAGAAAGGGATTCTCCCCAATCAACGTTCCCAACTAGCCCGTTGACTGTTTGGAATAGGGAATCCGTCCAGTTTACGGTCCGGATACCATAGGTCAAAGTAACTACGAGGGTTTACCGGTTATGACCCGGTCCACCGGAATTTGTATTTTGACTTAATGTATGCAATGCACATGCCTATCTTAAACATGCAGGGTGATAAAAATGTAAGGAACGACACACTGTGCTGCGCAGGTTCTTACCTCTCGTCTTAGGTTCTCGAACATCCAAACCACATATGCAACTATGAAGTAAAACAACTAACTATATAAACACCTAACTACCTATCCCCGGGGAGCTATAAAATGATTATTAATGAGTAATGCATTATCTCCATGTATAATAAACCAAATTACAGATAGCTGATATTTACGTTTACAACACATGAACAAGAAAATATTCTAACAATCAGATAGCTAACTGTTATATGAGCCACAAGCATTACTCTGAGTGAAATTTCCACACAATGAATCAGAAACCATTTAACAAGACATAGGTCATGAAGTTAGAACGATCTCACGAATTGTGGACACAAGCTGAAAAATAAAGTAGTTCATCTTTCCGCCATCCATTTGTTAGCATTTGGAAAATTCACATATCTTTCTCCAACAGGCAAACTAAAATCTTTATTGCAAAAGGAAGTAGTTCTTCTTCCAATAGGTCCTCCAGTATTACTGGGAAAAATCCCTTTCATTATCTATGTCTCCTACTTTTATACAAAATGCAAGAAATGGTTAAGCTTCCCAAAGGGACCTTTGGGCATCCCAACCCTTGGTCTTCCTAACACTTCCCCTTTTCCCAAAACTTTTACAAATATTTTACAATATGACAATGACCGATTTCTCACTAAGAGGGCCCCGCTTGACTCTCTAGGAACTTCTTCCACGCTACAGCTTCACTGGCGAGATCTTCAAAAGAATTGGGCTCCAAGAATTGGATATTGATCTCAAACTTTTCATCCTTTTTCTTGATGGCCTCGACCCTGGTTGCATTTAGTCTCACCTGTTCTTCTAGGAGCTGCAAAAAAACGGCTGTATGGCCTATTTCAATCTTCAGGGTTTGTTCATCAATGGCTCTGATGCATTGTACTTTGGCCTCCTCCTCCTGTTGTCTTCTCTACAACATTTCTATAAATGAGTCATGATCTGGGAACTCGTGTATCCTTGGCTCAGCTTCTACTTGACACCGATTGTAAATGGCTAAGGTTCTCCTGAAAAATTCGGTACAAAGTCCCTTTGTTTTCTGGACGGTTTTCTTGAAGTCCTCTGTAGTAGTGATAGCAAACTCCATCAAGTCATAATCTCACTGAAGGGTTTGTCTATTCTTGTCTGATAGTCCTGCTGGGACTTCCTCACCTTTCTCTACCCTTGCCATCCTGGTGGTCAATACTTCAAGGATATCTTGTGACCTATCAAAAAAGTAAGAAGCAGTCTCCAGGATTTCTTCCAATCGGCTATCAACCTGGAGGATCTGGCATCTTTCTTCTTCTAGAGCAGTTTGCAGGTGCAGCACCTTAGCTTTCTGGGCCTGGATGTGTTCTTTGGTCGGCTGCAGATCAACCTGCTGTTCCTTTGCTACTTCCAGCTGCTCTTTTAATTCTTTAACATATGCAACATTGGACTCGTATATAATATTCTGTTGCTCTTCCAGGTCTTCTATCTTCGCCCTCATCTGTTCTCTTTCATTCTTCAAGTCCAGAATTTCTTGCTGTGCTCTTGCCAGGGCTTCTTGTGTTGTTTCCTGTGCATGTGCTGCTACCTGGATGGCGTAGATTTCACTCTTTGTAGCCTCCATTTCTCTGAGCACATGATCATATTTCCTTTTAAGTTTATTTCCCTCTTCTCTTTCCTTTCTCAGGGTGTCCTTCAGCTGAGAGGAGGTTTTCTTGGTAGATTCTATTTCATTCATCATTCGATCTCTGTTATCTTCCAAAGCATGTATAGCTGCCTTCCCGGCACTTATGGTAAACCTCGGATCTACGTCTGTCCCTACCATCACAGCTTTATCTGATATCATCTTGCTAGTCATTCCTTCTGCTTCTATCTTTTTCTCTGTTCTCCTCATGATTCTTTTGGTAGCCCTGTCATAATATACCGTGGTAAAGTCAGGGACTTCCTCCCCCCTTTTCTGCACGAAGGGTACTAACTGAAGCATAGAGGTTGAAGGAGTAATGGTGGTGGGAACTTGAAGGATCTGCACTTCAGGGTTTTCCTCTCCTTGGCTCTGCCCCGCTTGTGTTTCAGAAGCCTACTGTTGTGTTCCTTCTATCTTTTCAGTTTCTTGCCTCTGAAGCTCTTCGTTCAACTTTCTCTGGGTCTCTTCCGCTGCTTGCCCAGCAGCTCCTTCCTTTTCTCTGGCTGCTTCTTTTGCCAGTTCAGCTACTTCCTGGGAATCTTTCCTCTTTTCTTATTCTCCTTTTCGCAGCCATTCTGCAATCTCCTCTTCCAACCTCTAAGCCTCTTCTCTTATTGTTCTGGCCGCTTCTTTAGCCCTAGCTTGTTCTGCCCTCTCTTGCTCAGATCCTTTTCCACCCTTGGTGGATTGCTTAGGTTTGAATCTCTTGCAGAGCTCTATCATATTTGGATCCATCCTGTAAACCGATTCATCACTATCGAAATAATGGCTGTATTCGTAGGTCACCTTGTGTTTCTTGCAGTGTTCCGCTACTCTGCCATGAGTATCATTCCTTCGAAAAGTCATTTCGCCA
>LPNX010882606.1:268298-323194 GCA_001517045.1 Pseudotsuga menziesii
CTATAAAATGATTATTAATGAGTAATGCATTATCTCCATGTATAATAAACCAAATTACAGATAGCTGATATTTACGTTTACAACACATGAACAAGAAAATATTCTAACAATCAGATAGCTAACTGTTATATGAGCCACAAGAATTACTCTGAGTGAAATTTCCACACAATGAATCAGAAACCATTTAACAAGACATAGGTCATGAAGTTAGAACGATCTCACGAATTGTGCACACAAGCTGAAAAATAAAGTAGTTCATCTTTCCGCCATCCATATGTTAGCATTTGGAAACTTCACATATCTTTCTCCAATAGGCAAACTAAAATCTTTATTGCAAAAGGAAGTAGTTCTTCTTCCAATAGGTCCTCCAGTATTACTGGGAAAAATCCCTTTCATTATCTATATCTCCTACTTTTATACAAAATGCAAGAAATGGTTGGGCTGCCCAAAGGGACCTTTGGGAATCCCAACCCTTGGTCTTCCTAACGCTTCCCCTTTTCCCAAAACTTTTACAAATATTTTACAATATTACAATGACCGATTTCTCACTAAGAGGGCCCCGCTTGAATCTCTAGGAACTTCTTCCATGCTGCAGCTTCACTGGCGATATATTCAAAAGAATTGGGCTCCAAGAATTGGATGTTGATCTCAAACTTTTCATCCTTTTTCTTGATGGCCTCGACCCTGGTTGTATTTAGTCTCACCTGTTCTTCTAGGAGCTGCAAACAAACGGCTGTATGGCCTATTTCAATCTTCAGGGTTTGTTCATCAATGGGTCTGATGCATTGTACTTTGGACTCCTCCTCCTGTTGTCTTCTCTGCAACATTTCTATAAATGAGTCATGATCTGGGAACTCGTGTAGCCTTTGCTCAGCTTCTACTTGACACCGATTGTAAATGGCTAAGGCTCTCCTGAAAAATTCGGTGCAAAGTCCCTTTGTTTTCTGGACGGTTTTCTTGAAGTCCTCTGTAGTAGTGATAGCGAACTCCATCAAGTCATAATCTCGCTGAAGGGTTTGTCTATTCTTGTCTGATATTCCTACTAGGACTTCCTCACCTTTCTCTACCCTTGCCATCCTTGTGGTCAATACTTCAAGGATATCTTGTGACCTATCAACAAAGTAAGAAGCAGTCTCCAGGATTTCTTCCAATCGGCTATCAACCTAGAGGATCTGGCATCTTTCTTCTTCTAGAGCAGTTTGTAGGTGCAGCACCTTAGCTTTCTGGGCCTGGATGTGTTCTTTGGTCGGCTGCAGATCAACCTGCTATTCCTTTTCTACTTCCAGCTGCTCTTTTAATTCTTTAACATATGCAGCATTGGACTTGTATACAATATTATGTTGCTCTTCCAGGTCTTCTATATTCGCCCTCATCTGTTCTCTTTCATTCTTCAAGTCTAGAATTTCTTGATGTGCTCTTGCCAGGGCTTCTTGTGTTGTTTCCTGTGCATGTGCTGCTACCTGGATGGCGTAGATTTCACTCTTTGTAGCCTCCATTTCTCTGAGCACATGATCATATTTCCTTTTAAGTTTATTGCCCTCTTCTCTTTCCTTCCTCAGGGTGTCCTTCAGCTAAGAGGAGGTTTTCTTGGTAGATTCTATTTCATTCATCATTCGATCTATGTTATCTTTCGAAGCATGTATGGCTTCCTTCCCGGCACTTATGGTAAACCTCGGATCTACGTCTATCCCTACCATCACAGCTTTATCTGATATCATCTTGCTAGTCATTCCTTCTACTTCTATCTTTTTCTCTGTTCTCCTCATGATTCTTCTGGTAGCCCTGTCATAATATACTGTGGTAAAGTCAGGGACTTCCTCCCCCCTTTTCTGCAGGAAGGGTACTAACTGAAGGGTAGAGTTTGAAGGAGTAATGGTGGTGGGCACTTGAAGGATCTGCACTTCAGGGTTTTCCTCTCCTTGGCTCTGCCCCACTTGTGTTTCAGAAGCCTGCTGTTGTGTTCCTTCTATCTTTTGAGTTTCTTGCCTCTGAAGCTCTTCGTTCAACTTTCTCTGGGTCTCTTCGGCTTCTTGCCCAGCAGCTCCTTCCTTTTCTTTGGCTGCTTCTTTTGCCAGTTCAGCTGCTTCCTGGGCATCTTTCCTCTTTTCTTCTTCTCCTTTTCGCAGCCATTCTGCAGTCTCCTCTTCCAACCTTTGAGCCTCTTCTCTTATTGTTATGGCCGTTTCTTTAGCCCTATCTTGTTCTGCCTTCTCTTGCTCATACCCTTTTCCACCCTTGGTGGATTGCTTAGGTTTGAATCTCTTGCGGAGCTCTGTCATATTTGGAGCCATCCTGTAAACCGATTCATCGCTATCATAATAATGGCTGTATTCGTAGGTCACCTTGTGTTTCTTGCAGTGTTCCGCTACTCTGCCATGAGTATCATTCCTTCGAAAAGTCATTTCGCCAAAGCGGAACTTCCCTAGTTCTTCTATGAACTCGGGCGCTTGTTTTACATTTGTGAATTTATAATTTCCCAGTTTAAATGGAAGGGGGGGATAGGCAGTCTTCTGGTACTGGAACAAGAAGTGACCAACTCCATCAATGTATACCTGTCTGACTGCCTCCTTGTGGATTATATAATCTGTAGCATATTTGGGGAGCAAAAAAGGGGTCTTTGACCCTCCAAACATCCTGATATACATACCATTTTCAGTCAGAAAGTAATCTCCATATTCATCAATGACCTGCATAGCATCTTCTGACATCCAATCACATTCTTTTCGGAAGATGAGTGTGTATAATGGCATGAGGAACTGCTCATAGACCTCTCTATAGTGACTGTGATATAGATGAGCCCCTAGAGGTTTGTAGGCCGCATATACAGGCATTCTGTCTCTATCCCATACACACTAGAGGCCTGGGAAAGGATGATGACAAAGTATGCAATCTATCATGATCGAGCTCATATAAAACTCAAATCTCTTCCTGGATTCTCCTTCCAAAGTTGTAGCCACACAAGAGGAGAGACTGCTTGATACTATAATTTCGCAGTTGAAGATCGTGCCTTCCGTGGCCACATAGAACATCAGAGGTATCCACTCGAATTTGAATAGTCTGCCATTTGCTCTCCCGAAGATCCTATTCAACATTAGGGCTATGAATCTGTAAGTAGGTCTGAGACTGGTTGTGTCATATTCTTCAGTTGCTCTATGTCGGTATAGCTTCCCTGGCAAGAGCATCCTCTTCATGGTTTCTACAAAATCCATCCTAAGGTTGTCCAGCCATTCATTCGTCAAGAAGAGTTGAGGCTCCGGCAGGCGGTAAGATAAGGCCACATACCCAGGGCTAAAGGAGGCATAACCCTGGCCCTCGATATTACACATAAGCATTCAGTTGTGGTTGGTATTTGGTAGAACCCATCTCATCACCTCCGGGCATGGAAACAGCTCGGGCCTGGTGGAAACTTTCATAATGGCTGATTTTTCTATGTTTGCATAAATGGGTGCTTCCTCAAGGCCCATATCTGGGACTTCCCTGCAGCAAATCATCCTGTATATATCTCCCCATTTGTATTCAGGCTCAACCCGCATGACACATTGGGTTTCCTCATAGATGTACTCAGTTTTTGTTTCTACTTCTGCTGCTGGCACCTCCTCCACTGCTGGGGCCTTCTTCTTCTGTCTCTTGGACATTGTAAATTCTTCCTGCAATGTAAACATCATGATATTAAGCAATCCAAATTTGTGAACATTGTGCAGCAGTATCATGACTATAATGATATTCAGACCTAAGCCCTTCAGGCTGAAGGATTGAACCAGTCATGCAATATCTTGCAATGGGCTATTATCCTATGTTAATGTGTAAGTAAGAAAGCAACCCACATGTATGCACAACCAATCTATATCTTGACTATCTGAAACTATCAGTAAAACTCAGACTATTACTGCAATATAATGAGTCATTAATACTAAAACCGGATTTATTCATCAAACTTACATCATTTCCCCGTATGCCATTTTTTTACCAATGAAACGATATGCAATGCAAATGCATAAATTTTAAACGCAAGGTGCGACTATAAATCTCCGAACTCAAACATGGTTTTAGTAAGGATAACACAAAAAATGACGAAAGCTTATGCCACTCACAGACATGGTATTTACATCGATGTGACTATAAACCGCGGGAGTCCACAACAACTTTCCGCACAGGGAGCTCTCACCAACACCACTATTCATGCTTCCCGCGGAACTTAAATGCCAACAGTGGCATGGCCCTAGGATTTCAAGGTAGCCGACAATGACGAACTGCGCGGCGCGGGCGGAGATTATGGCTTGAAAAAAAAGGGCAAACTCATTAGGGAAACTGACCGGCTAAGTATTTACTATCCAAACCCCCGTCAGAAACCCTATCGAAACCACCGACGAATCTCATTATTACTCAACCAGGTGCAGGCGGCATGAAGGCCGCCTGCACCTTGTCTTCCTTTACTGTGCTCAGGGCGAAACTGAAACGGCAGAGACAAAAATGAAATGCGGTCTCTACAAAGGCAAAGACTCCACCCCCTCTAACCGCAAAAACTATTCGGCCGGAAACCCTAACAAAACGGGCGCAAACCGTCGGGTGAACGGTTATGACACACCTAGCTGCGGGCGAAAAATTCTTCGGGCGATCGAAAAAGAATACGGGGATCTCATTCTAGCGATACTCGAACCAATACATAAATCCCTTAATCGAAACCTTGAAAAACACGATGTTAGGGTGTAAATATCCTACCTGGCAATCCAGCAAACGAGTGAGTTGATGCCGGTTAGACTTCTCCTCCTGCCACTTGGACACTGGTACACCAACAGCTAGATCCTCATGCGTTCCTAAAATCGACAGCTCGAATTACCATGACAGCGCTCAAAAAAAATACAAAACCCCATTTGTCGCCCCACATATATTGAAAAACTGCCACACGTGCGGGAAAAATTCCATCGGGCGCGAATTGAAACCGTGTCGGGTGGCCAGAACTCCATTTCCTCCGCAATGGTGGACAACCCCCTGTACTCACTCGCCCGCAATGGCTAAATGACGTTTGAATCACTGTCTTCGGGCATCGACGGACACCTTGATCGGATGATCAAGAGTTCGAACCCCTCCGCAACGTCGGGCCCTCAGAGTAAAATGTCGTCCGCAATGGGGAAGTAAGCGGTGGTCAATCATTCCGCTATCCAGCCGGGAAATAGCCAAAACGTTGGAGCGCTACGGAAAGCCCTTTTCCGGAAACGCTCCACAACATCGGGAGGGAAAAGCAACACACCGTCCGCAACGTCGAACGAGGAAGACTTCACATTCCTCCGATGAAGAACCAAAACCCGTCCGCAACGGAGGAGAATCAATCAATCATGCGCAACGGTCGGAAGATTCCAAAACCTCCCGAAACGGTCGGGACGAAAATGAAAGTCCAAGACTCGGAAACGGGCCGCAACGGCGGGGAGGAAGATCATTAAACCGCCCGCAATGGCGAAAGAGATGAAAGACTTAACTCCTGATTGAACAAGGCTTTGAAAGATTTGCAAGATGACGATGAACTTAATTGAAGATGGGATCCTTTTAAGCATTGAAAGAGAAAAAACCACTCAATTTACAGCAACCAAAAGGCTAGAAGACGCTTCAAAATCCATAGGCCAAAAATCAATAGGCTGAAATCAAGAAATAACCAATATAATTCAAAGTAAAGGAGGGTCCTAAAATTTTTAGAATTTTGGGAAATTGTTGCAGGTGCAACAATTGGCGACTACCTGGTGAACCCCAGATCTCTGAATTAACTTTTCTTTCTAAGCTTAAGACTGTATGAATAAGACTAAAATCTTCTAGCTGTCTGCATTCCTAAGCCAACCGGATGATGCATCAAATTACTTATAAGAAGCCCATTTTCTCAGGAAAAGGTAACATCAGTAGTGTTTCGGTCTGAATAACTCTCTTGAGGCTGAAAGAATGAGGTTTATTTTTCTTTCCCTTTGGTGGTTACAGTTTCGACACCACAGGACTGTGACAGACAGTGAACAGTATTACCCTTTTGTTCCTCATTCCCATGCCTATTTGCACTTTTGTGCCTTTAGAACTTTGGTTCATTTGGTATGAGTCCTCCTGCAGGATTTTCTTACTGAATTTTAATTCAGGATCCTCTATCCCATAGTGCCCTTTTGTGTGAATGATATATTTCATACTTCAATTCACGGACGGAGAGGATCTTGTGGCCATTTGGTACTTCATGTTTTGAGATTAATACTTTTCGAGCTTTGCTTTGATATGTCTTGCTTCTTTCAGGAGTATTGACTCTTAAGAGCTTTTAGCTCCTTTAATTTATGGCATGGGATCATCTATATATGGTAAACTGTTGCACTCTGCTTCCTTTCTGTGTGTCTTTTACTGGGACTACCTTGGGGTATTTAAAGTGTGAAGTGGATGGAGCCCCCAAATAGTATTTCATACCTTTTCACTTCTGAGTTATTTATAGGGATTAAGTAAGACTTCAAATGAATGCACTACCAGTTAGGAATACAACTACAAGAAGACATTCTATACTTTAAGCACAGTCTTTTTGCTCAGGATTTTAGTTAATACAGAACCCTGATGTTTCCATTGCATCCAAAAGTTTGCCTCTTATTCAAAAACGAAAGAAAACTAGCAAAATCGTAAGAAAATAGCAGCATAACAAGCAATTAAAGAAAGAGAACATTAAAGCCTTGAAATCAGAAAATAGTATCAGCAACAAAACAATTTATTTATGTACAAAAGAAAACATCAAAACAAAAATTCGCACATTCCTAAAAATTTCAAATCTAAAGAACTAGGAATGAGCTGGATTTCAGACCTGAATTGTCTAACCATGGTCCAGCAGTGCAGTTATTGAGATGGAACCCATATCTAAAATTCTGTAATCATTTCTTTCAGCCTGATGGATTTGAAGGAGCCCAGGCTGAATGTCCTTCATAGGACTGGCCCTTTTTGAGAAATGATGTTCTAGCTTAAGCTCAGTAAGATAGTTCCCCAAAACAGAATCATCAGTTTCGTTTTCCTCCCTTAGCTTGGTGACATTGTTTTTCATAAAAGGCTCTCTTAGAATCTTAATCAGGTTTGGGCTGCCCTTCTAGGGTAGCCACAAATGAGACCAATCTGAAGCAAAGTATCCGTTTAGTCTTGATGTCCAGTCTCGGTTCAAGATCATCCCATAACCATCAGGAATGTCTGCTACTATGATGTCAATGTAGTGGCATATCTTTTTATTTGCAGACAATTGAATCATCACATTCTCCATTTCTCCTACTACTTTAACACTAGTTTTGTCAAGTTGCGTGACATCCCAAAAAGTAGGCTTTATCTGACCCTTGAGTTTTTTGCAAACTACCAGAGGCATAACATTCATAGAAGATCCCGAATCCACCAAACAATTATGCACCTTATGATTGAGGATTTCAAGGGTCACAAGGAAAGGTGGAGCGCTGGTTTTCTTTGTCTTAATCAATTCAATCTTTTCTTCTACAGGTTGGTTCTTTGTGGGAAGCTCCTCTTTAAGTTTGCCAGTTCTTCCCCCCACATCATCTTCCAATGATTTGGTAGTTTTAATGCGTGGCTCTATTTCCTATTTGCAAGTGGTGTCTTGAGGTATGTCATTTCTAGCCTTTACATTAGCCTGCCTCTCGCTTTTCCCCTACAACTCTTGAACTTTTGAGAGTTTTGCGTTGTCATTGTTTGCTAAGTTCTTATCTTCTGTGGTTTTACATGTATGCTGAGACTTGAGAGTATTTTCTTCAGTGTTAAACAGTGAAACTCCATTCCATGAGAACATAGTATCATCCTCTGTCTTTTCTATGGTCTGTTTCTCTTTTACCTTCTTGTTACTGTCTCTAGTCAACTCTGGGTCCAACAACTTATTCATCACCCGTGTCATTGAATGTATCCATTGAGGACATTTCTTCTCAGAGTGGGGTAGTTGGTGAAAGGTACAGAAATCATCCCCTCCTACCTTTGTTATGTTAATTGATGCCAAATTGGGAGGGGGGACTTGCCATTGGTTGTCATCCTCTTTTCTGGGATAGGGAGGCTTATTGGTTTTTTGAATATCCCTTTCTTTTTCCAATTCTACAACTCGGTTGGACAGCTTCTGAAGCACCTTCATCATCTCATGATAATCATGTGGTTGGCCTTCTCTTGATTTGGACAGCAATGAGATTCTTTTTACAGTGGTCTTTTCTTCAATTAAGTCAGGATAATCCTCTATACTCTCACTTTCAGCCTCTAATCTCTCATCCTCTTGATAGGTTTCTGCCAGCGTAGTCTTGACTTTCATCTTGGAAAACATGGCCAACTCAGGGCCTAGGGCTGAGGTATAATACTCAATTAGAACTTTGTCTGAAGTTCTGAAGGAAAAAGTCTACACACCACATCTTCATACTCTCCATCCCTTAGCCCTTCTAACACTAGGTAAAAGCTTTGAAGGTGATCATCTACAACAATGTTATCTGCAGGGTCAAACTTGGGCAAAAAGCTTGTCAAAGGCTTGAGGTAGGTCATGCAAAGGAGGAGTTAAGTTTAGAGGTGACCTAGCTCTCCATGCTGTCAAAGGGTTAGGTTGATTACCAGCCATGAGCAAAAGTAAGCAAGTAACACTAGGAGAAACAGGGTTTCAAGGATAGAACCGAAAGCTTCAAAACATCTGCTGGTAGGGTAGTTGCGGGAAACAAATTCCACGGCCAGGATTTACTGGCGGCCCTCCTTCTAGCGCCAAAAACTGTTGAGGCCTGGAAATTCGCAGGCGACAACAGAAAGGGATTCTCCCCAATCAACGTTCCCAACTAGCCCGTTGACTGTTTGGAATAGGGAATCCATCTGGTTTATGGTCCGGCTACCATAGGTCAAAGTAACTACGAGGGTTTACCGGTTACGGCCCGGTCCACCGGAATTTGTATTTTGACTTAATGTATGCAATGCACATGCCTATCTTAAACATGCAGGGTGATAAAAATGTAAGGAACGACACACCATGCTGCGCAGGTTCTTACCTCTCATCTTAGGTTCTCGAACATCCAAACCACATATGCAACTATGAAGTAAAACAACTAACTATCTAAACACCTAACTACCTATCCCCGGGGAGCTAGAAAATGATTATTAATGAGTAATGCATTATCTCCATGTATAATAAACCAAATTACAGATAGCTGATATTTGCGTTTACAACACATGAACAAGAAAATATTCTAACAATCAGATAGCTAACTGTTATATGAGCCACAAGCATTACTCTGAGTGAAATTTCCACACAATGAATCAGAAACCATTTAACAAGACATAGGTCATGAAGTTAGAACGATCTCATGAATTGTGGACACAAGCTGAAAAATAAAGTAGTTCATCTTTCCGCCATCCATTTGTTAGCATTTGGAAACTTCACATATCTTTCTCCAACAGGCAAACTAAAATCTTTATTCCAAAAGGAAGTAGTTCTTCTTCCAATAGGTCCTCTAGTATTACTGGGAAAAATCCCTTTCATTATCTATGTCTCCTACTTTTATACAAAATGCAAGAAATGGTTGGGCTGCCCAAAGGGACCTTTGGACATCCCAACCCTTGGTCTTCCTAACGCTTCCCCTTTTCCCAAAACTTTTACAAATATTTTACAATATTACAATGACCGATTTCTCACTAAGAGGGCCCCGCTTGACTCTCTAGGAACTTCCTCCACGCTGCCGCTTCACTGGCGAGATCTTCAAAAGAATTGGGATCCAAGAATTGGATATTGATCTCAAACTTTTCAGCCTTTTTCTTGATGGCCTCGACCCTGGTTGCATTTAGTCTCACCTGTTCTTCTAGGAGCTGCAAACAAACGGCTGTATGGCCTATTTCAATCTTCAGGGTTTGTTCATCAATGGCTCTGATGCATTGTACTTTGGCCTCCTCCTCCTGTTGTCTTCTCTGCAACATTTCTATAAATGAGTCATGATCTGGGAACTCGTGTAGCCTTTGCTCAGCTTCTACTTGACACCGATTGTAAATGGCTAAGGCTCTCCTGAAAAATTTGGTGCAAAGTCCCTTTGTTTTCTGGATGGTTTTCTTGAAGTCCTCTATAGTAGTGATAGCGAACTCCATCAAGTCATAATCTCGCTGAAGGGTTTGTCTATTCTTGTCTGATAGTCCTGCTGGGACTTCCTCACCTTTCTCTACCCTTGCCATCTTGGTGGTCAATACTTCAAGGATATCTTGTGACCTATCAACAAAGTAAGAAGTAGTCTCGAGGATTTCTTCCAATCGGCTATCAACCTGGAGGATCTGGCATCTTTCTTCTTCTAGAGCAGTTTGCAGGTGCAGCACCTTAGCTTTCTGGGCTTGGATGTGTTCTTTGGTCGGCTGCAGATCAACCTGCTGTTCCTTTGCTACTTCCAGCTGCTCTTTTAATTCTTTAACATATGTAGCATTGGACTCGTATATAATATTCTGTTGCTCTTCCAGGTCTTCTATCTTCACCCTCATCTGTTGTCTTTCATTCTTCAAGTCCAGAATTTCTTGCTATGCTCTTGCCAGGGATTCTTGTGTTGTTTCCTGTGCATGTGCTGCTACCTGGATGGCGTAGATTTCACTCTTTGTAGCCTCCATTTCTCTGAGCACATGATCATATTTCCTTTTAAGTTTATTGCCCTCTTCTCTTTCCTTCCTCAGGGTGTCCTTCAGCTGAGAGGAGGTTTTCTTGGTAGATTCTATTTCATTCATCATTCAATATATGTTATCTTCCGAAGCATGTATGGCTGCCTTCCCGGCACTTATGGTAAACCTTGGATCTACGTCTATCCCTACCATCACAGCTTTATCTGATATCATCTTGCTAGTCATTCCTTCTGCTTCTATCTTTTTCTCTGTTCTCCTCATGATTCTTTTGGTAGCCCTGTCATAATATACCATGGTAAAGTCAGGGACTTCCTCCCCCCTTTTCTGCACGAAGGGTACTAACTGAAGCATAGAGGTTGAAGGAGTAATGGTGGCAGGCACTTGAAGGATCTACACTTCAGGTTTTTCCTCTCCTTGGCTCTGCCCCGCTTGTGTTTCAGAAGCCTGCTGTTGTGTTCCTTCTATCTTTTCAGTTTCTTGCCTCTGAAGCTCTTCGTTCAAATTTCTCTGGGTCTCTTCGGCTGCTTGCCCAGCAGCTCCTTCCTTTTCTCTGGCTGCTTCTTTTGCGAGTTCGGCTGCTTCCTGGGAAGCTTTCCTCTTTTCTTCTTCTCCTTTTCACAGCCATTCTGCAGTCTCATCTTCCAACCTCTAAGCCTCTTCTCTTATTGTTCTGGCCGATTCTTCAGCCCTAGCTTGTTCTGCCTTCTCTTGTTCAGATCCTTTTCCACCCTTGGTCGATTGCTTAGGTTTGAATCTCTTGCGGAGCTCTGTCGTATTTGGAGCCATCCTGTAAACCGATTCATCGCTATCGAAATAATGGCTGTATTTGTAGGTCACCTTGTGTTTCTTGCAGTGTTCCGCTACTCTTCCATGAGTATCATTCCTTCGAAAATTCATTTCGCCAAAGCGGAACTTCCCTAGTTCTTCTATGAACTCGGGCGCTTGTTTTACATTTGTGAATTTATAATTTCCCAGTTTAAATGGAAGGGGGGGATAGGAAGTCTTCTTTTACTGGAACAAGAAGTGACCAACTCCATCAATGTATACCTGTCTGACTGCCTCCTTGTGGATTATATAATCTGTAGCATATTTGGGCAGCAAAAAATGGGTCTTTGACCCTCCAAACATCCTGATATACATACCATTTTCAGTCAGAAATTAATCTCCATATTCATCAATGACCTGCATAGCGTCTTCTGACATGCAATCACATTCTTTTCAGAAGATGAGTGCATATAATGGCATGAGGAACTGCTCACAGACCTCTCTGTAGTGACTGTGATATAGATGAGCCCCTAGAGGTTTGTAGGCCGCATATACAGGCATTCTGTCTCTATCCCATACACACTAGAGGCCTGGGAAAGGCTGATTACAAAGTATGCAATCTATCAGGATCGAGCTCATATAAAAATCAGATCTCTTCATGGCTTCTCCTTCCAAAGCTGCAGCCACACAAGAGGAGAGACTGCTTGATACTATACTTTCCCAGTTGAAGATCGTGCCTTCCGTGGCCACCTAGAACATCAGGGGTATCCACTTGAATTTGAATAGTCTGCCATTTGCTCTCCCGAAGATCCTATTCAACATTAGAGCTATGAATCTGTAAGTAGGTCTGAGACTGGCTGTGTCATATTCTTCAGTTGCTCTATGTTGGTATAGCTTCCCTGGAAAGAGCATCCTCTTCATGGTTTCTACAACATCCATCCTAAGGTTGTCCAGCCATTCATTCGTCGGGAAGAGCTGAGGCTCCAGCAGGTGGTAAGCTAAGGCCACATACCCAGGGCTAAAGGTGGCATAACCCTGGCCCTCGGCATTACACATAAGCATTGAGTTGTGGTTAGTATTTTGTAGAACCCATCTAATCACCTCCGGGCATGGAAACAGCTCGGGCCTGGTGGCAACTTTTATAATGGCTGATTTTTCTATGTTTGCGTAAATGGGTGCTTCCTCAAGGCCCGTATCTGGGACTTCCCTGCGGGAAATCATCCTGTATATATCTCCCCATTTGTATTCAGGCTCAACCCCCATGACACATTGGGTGTCCTCATAGATGTACTCAGTTTTTGTTTCTACTTCTGCTGCTGGCACCTCCTCCACTGCTTGGGCCTTCTTCTCCTGTCTCTTGGACATTGTAAATTCTTCCTGCAATGTAAACATCATGATATTAAGCAATTCAAATTTGTGAACATTGTGCAGCAGTATCATGACTATAATGATATTCAGACCTAAGCCCTTCAGGCTGAAGGATTGAACCAGTCATGCAATATCTTGCAATGGGCTATTATCCTATGTTAATGTGTAAGTAAGAAAGCAACCCACATGTATCCACAACCAATCTATATCTTGACTATCTGAAACTATCAGTAAAACTCAGACTATTACTGCAATATAATGGGTCATTAATACTAAAACAGGATTTATTCATCAAACTTACATCATTTCCCCGTATGCCATTTTTTTACCAATGAAACGATATGCAATGCAAATGCATAAATTTTAAACGCAAGGTGCGACTATAAATCTCCGAACTCAGACATGGTTTTAGTAAGGATAACACAAAAAACGGCGAAAGCTTATGCCGCTCACAGACATGGTATTTACATCGATGTGACTATAAACCGTGGGAGTCCACAACAACTTTTCGCACAGGGAGTTCTCACCAACACCACTATTCATGCTTCCCCCAGAACTTAAATGCTAACAGCGGCACGACCCTAGGGTTCCAAGGTAGCTGACAATGACAAACTACGTGGCTCGGGCGGAGGTTATGGCTCGAAAAAAAAGGGCAAACTCATTAGGGAAACTGACCGGCTAAGTATTTACTATCCAAACCCCCATCAGAAACCCTATCGAAACCACCGACGAATCTCATTATTACTCAACCAGGTGCAGGAGGCATGAAGGCCGCCTGCACCTTGTCCTCCTTTACTGTGCTCAGGGTGAAACTGAAATGGCAGAGACAAAAATGGAATGTGGTCTCTACAAAGGCAAAGACTCCACCCCCTCTAACCGCAAAAACTATTCGGCCGGAAACCCTAACAAAATGGGCGCAAACCGCCGGGTGAACGGTTATGACAAACCTAGCTGCGGGCGAAAAATTCTTCGGGCGAGCGAAAAGGAATACGAGGATCTCATTCTAGCGATACTCGAACCAATACATAAATCCCTTAATCGAAACCTTGAAAAACACGATGTTAGGGTGTAAAGATCCTACCTTGCAATCCAACAAACGAGTGAGCTAATGCCGGTTAGACTTCTCCTCCTACCACTTGGAAACTGGCACACCAATAGCTAGATCCTCACGTGTTCCTAAAATCGACAGCTCGACTTACCGCGACAGCGCTCAAAAACAATACAAAACCCCGTTTTTTGCCCTGCATATATTGAAAAACTGCCACACGTGCGGGAAAAATTCCATCGGGCGCGAACTGAAACCGGGTCGGGTGGCCAGAACTCCATTTCCTCCTCAACGGCGGACAACCCCCTGTACTCACTCGCCTGCAACGGCTAAATAACGTTTGAATCACCGTCATCGGGCGTCGGCGGACACCTTGATCGGATGATCAAGAGTTCGAACCCCTCCGCAACGTCAGGCCCTCAGAGTAAAATGTCGTTCGCAATGGGGAAGTAAACGGTGGTCAATCGTTCCTCTATCCAGCCGGGAAATAGCCAAAACGTCGGAGCGCTACGGAAAGTCCTTTTCCGGAAACGCTCTGCAACGTCAGGAGGGAAAAGCAACACACCGTCCGCAACATCGGACGAGGAAGACTTCACATTCCTCCGATGAAGAACCAAAACCCGTCCACAACGGAGGAGAATCAATCAATCACGCGCAACGGTCGGAAGATTCCAAAACCTCCCGAAATGGTCGGGACAAAAACGAAAGTCCAAGACTCGGAAACGGGCCGCAACGGCGGGGAGGAAGATCATTAAACTGCCCGCAACGGCGAAAGAGATGAAAGACTTAACTCCCGATTGAACCAAGCTTTGAAATATTTGCAAGATGACGATGAACTTAATTGAATATGGGATCCTTTTAAGCATTGAAAGAGAAAAAACCACTCAATTTACAGCAACCAAAAGGCTAGAAGACGCTTCAAAATCCATAGGCCAAAAATCAATAGGCTGAAATCAAGAAAGAACCAATATAATTCAAAGTAAAGGAGGGTCCTAAAATTTTTAGAATTTTGGGAAATTGTTGCAGGTGCAACAAGCTCATTTTACTTTCATATATTTCCAATGTGTCTATAGAGAACACAATGAGAGGGAAAAATTTTTATCCAAGGAAGCGCTCCCTATGGCCACTAGCCTACTAGCCTTCACCGAGTACTTGGAAGGTCTAGTTATTGGGTAAGGAAAGCTACAACTCTTTTGATTTGAGCATATACATCCTACTTCACAAACCATTTGGTTTCGTTAAGTATGGTTGTTCGATTATATTTAGGTATCCTTTGGATACCCGAGGTAGACTTTGTATCTCCTCTAGGTGCTTGGTGTTTAGTTCACTTCCTCGAGCACAACCTTGGATCAAATAACCTAGGCTCTCGTTGATTTCTCTATAGACAGGTCTTGGATATCTCCATACCTGAGAAAACAGTTTGGATGTTGTTTCTACTATTTTGTTACCAACTCTATGACATGTTGCTTGATCAGCTCTTTACTTAGCTTTGAATAGTCTTTGACTATATTTGGTATGATTCTCTCTTATCATGATGATGTAACGAGTTACCTTTGATTCAATTTAAATAACAAAGAACAACAATTTTTCTTCTGGAAAAAAAAAATTTCTCGTAAAGATTCATTCTTTAGTTTGCACCCTAATCAATACAACAATATTTAGAGAACTTTTCACTTTTCAATCATAATTATGATAGCATAACTACAATCTGATCGTATTATCGAGACATATTTGGCAACACAAGATTGTCACGGTGAAGAATTGACATGGATGCAAATGGGAAATTCCATCTATAAAAGAACTAGGACCGTAATCTTATCATTCTTATCTCAGGAACTCTTGTGTTCATTTGGAATTGACTTTGCAATAGTTAAACTTTGAAAAAAAATTTAAAAGTTTTATCCAATCTTTAATGGCATAGTTTTTCATATTTTTATTAAATTTTTTAAAATAATAAATTTAATGTTATTTGTTTTGGATGCTATTCTTTGTTAACTTTCGGGTCTTATTGCCGCGGTGGTGGCGGACTTCCCGGCATTTCAAAAAAATATTTAATACATGTCGTCCTACTTGTAGTGGTTGTATTGGCTGGGAAGCTAGGGTTTACTCCATTTCAAATTTTAATAATATAATATCATCGAAATTTATGTTATGCAAACACACCAAAATTTTAATAATATAATATCTTTCATGGAGATGGCACGCAGCATGTTCGCAGCCAAGCATTTGCCAAATGAGTATTGGGGTGAAGTAGTCGCAACTGTCGTTTACATTATGAACCAGTGTTCGAAAAAGAGTGTGCAGAACAAAGTTCCCCAAGAAGCATGGACATGTATGAATCATAGTGTTTATCATTTAAAAATTTTTGGTTGTGTTGCTTATGCTCATATTCCAGATGAGCTGAGAAAGAAGCTAGACAAGAAGGGACAAAAATGTATTTTTGTCGGCTATTCAGAAGACACAAAAGAATACAAGTTGTATGATCCTATCGCAAGGAAAGTGATAATCAGTCGAGATGTTCAATTTATCGAGAACGAATCATGGGATGGAACTGTCGACATAAATGTCAACATTGTGTCGAATGTCGACAATGATGATATGGAAGAGGAAGTGGTTCAAATACCACATGTAATTCAACCGGACGCAGCACTGTCAACTCCATGACACCAAGACATGGTTCAGCACAAGTACCATCGACACAAGTAGCAGCTCAAGCTACACCGACAAGTACACCAAGAGGACAGCAAACTCCATCAAGCATTTCGTTAAGGTCGACATCGACAGAATCGGTGAAGACAAGAAGTCTGCGGGAGATATATGAAGCTGGTACACCTAATTCATTCTCTCTCTTTGCATTATTTTCCCCTATATATGATCCACTAACATTTGAAGAAGTTGTTGAAGAAGAAGTATGGGAACAATCCATGGATGAAGAAATAGAATGCATTGAGAAAAACTAGACATGGGAACTGGTTGATGTACCAATAGACAAAGATGTAATCAGTGTCAAATAGATTTATAAGACAAATCAAGATGCTGATGGGAATGTGAAAAAGCACAAAGAAAGAATGGTAGCAAGAGGGTTCACTCAGAAACCTGGCATCAACTTCAATGAAACGTTTGCACCTGTTGCACGCATGGATACAGTCATAACAGTTTTGGCCATTGCTGCACAAAACAAATGTCATGTTCATCAAATGGATGTCAAGTCAACATTCTTAAATGGCTATATAGAAGAGGAAGTATATATGGACTAGCCACAAGGGTATGAAGTTCCAGGTCAAGGACATAAAGTGTACAGGCTGAAAAAGGAATTATATGGTTTGAAGCAAGCTCCTAGAACTTGGTACAGTCGGATTGATTCCTATCTCACTGAAAATGGATTTCACAGAAGTGAAAGTGAACCGACTTTGTACACCAAAGTCGATGAGCAAGGTAAGATGTTAATTTTCTTCCTGTATGTAGATGATTTAATATTTCCTGGTGATTTTGCTATAGCAGATTTTAAAGCAGTCATGGAAAGTGAATTTGAAATGACTGATCTGGGCCTTATGAAGTTTTTTCTGGGCATTGAAGTTCAGCTGTCTGAAAGTGGTATATTTATATCATAGTATAAGTATGCAAGTGAATTTTTAAAAAGATTTAACATGTCTAACTGCAACACAGCCCCAACACCAGTAATAACGGGTTTAAAATTGAGCAAGGATGATGAAGGATTCACTGACAATCCTATGCTATTCAAAAGGCTTGTTGGCAGCCTTATGTATTTGACAGCGACAAGACCAGACATTATGTATGGTGTAAGTTTGATCTCTAGGTTCATGGAGTCACCAAAAGACTCACATTGGCAAGTAGGTAAAACAATTATGAGGTATGTAAGTGGCACAAAAGACCTTGGCATTATGTATTCAACCTCAGAAAATTTTAAACTCATTGGTTACACTAACAGTGACAATGGAGGCAGCATAGATGACAGGAAAAGCACATCTGGGTACACATTTCATTTTGGTACAGGTGTGGTTTCATGGGCTTCAAAGAAATAGCCCATTGTAACTTTGTCTTCAGCTGAAGAAGAGTATGTTGCAGCAACAAGTGCTACATGTCAAGTTGTCTAGATGAGAACAATCTTAAAAGACTTGTCATAGAACCATCAAAAACCGAAAACCATCTTCTGCGACAACAATTCAACCATAACATTATCAAAGAATCATGTGTTTCACAAGAGAACCAAGCACATCGACACAAGGTTTCATTTTATAAGAGAGTTGGTGAACGACAAGGAAATTTGTTTGGAATTTTGCAGGTCTGAAGATGAACTTGCAGACATCTTTATGAAACACGTTATCTGCATAGTTATCTTGGAATGACAAGTTCTGCACAGTGATCTATGTCATAAATAGAGCATGTCTAAGCTCTGAAACATTTTGTAAATTTTTTTTTAAAAACCCCATCTACTCATAATTAAGGGGGAGAGTTGGAAAAAGTAATTACTCGCAGATCTGTACTTTACTCTCAGCTGACTCTGTCAGAGTCTGTACCAGTCAAGATCTTGTTGGTAACTTTGACAAGAAGGAAGAGTCCATGATTCGGCAATGTAATCTAGTCGAATTAATTTCTGAAGATAAGTTGTTAAGTAGATAGTTATTACAGTCTTTAATGGTGATTCAGTCAACCCATGTAGAAGCAATTTTCAGGTTGCCTATAAATAGAAGAAACAAATTGCAAATTAGGTTAGAGAGTCAAGAGACACAAGAGACACAATAGAGAGATAGAGGAACTCAGGGTGAGAAAAGAGAAATTGAAGCTCAAGCTTATGTGTATGTGATTTAGTCAAAGAGATGAAGATCTGTAAAAGGATCAGTTGGTGAGCCGATAATTCTACACCGACAAGTCTGAGCCGACAAGTCTGGACCGATAAGTCTGAGCCGACAAGTCTGGACCAACAAGTTTGTAATACTTTGTTATTTCCGCATAGTTAAATATATGAAATAGTTTATGGTTGAATGCATGATTATTTGGCCGCACATATTTCCATATTTACTTGGGTAAATGTCTTTTACAATTAATGTTAAGTGAAATATCAAAGAACCCATAAATTTCTCACCGCGTGAAAGTTCCAGGGTTTTACGGTACATTGGTTGACTCAAGTCTTCCTACATATTTGGGCATATGTTTTATAAGTTATTTGGATTTGTTAATGTGTCCATTTTTACTTCATCTTACTCACAGGTGAAAATAATTTGTAATTTCTTAAGTCTCTTAGACTAAGAAACATACTCTGTAGATTTCAACCAAAGTGAGCCGACTTGAGAGGTCGGTTGAGGTCAACTGAATTGAGAAGTCGAAGAGGTCATCCGACTTGAGTGGTCGAAGAGTGACCCGAAAAGTAAGTCGAAGTAAATCGATCATGTAGAAAGTCCGACCAAATTTGATAGGATTATCTAGTCGGGAGATAGGCAAGTTTCACCCGAAAGGTGAAAAATAAAAAGAGGTTGGCGTGAAAAGTGAAAATTAAATTGTTAATATTAACTGAGCGGTAAACTCAAGTTTATTCAGATTGTTTTTGGCTAACTAACAATTTTTCCATTCCCTTTCTTTAATTTAGAAGACATTTTCTGTCTATAGTAGATGTTATAGCTGATTTTACCAGTCCACATGAATCACACTTGTATGGCCTTTCCCCTGTCCCTCTGCAAACTCCTTAGACCCCTTCGACCATTTTTTGTCCTTTGATGTTTCCTTAACCATCCCTATAAACATGTGAAAATTAATACACACGACTTTTCAACCCCTAATCGTGTACATACGCGAGTTTGACCCCTAAAACCGCGTACATCGGGATGTGTGCAAAATCCAAATCCTTTTGCTGTTTTCTTTGACATGGATCCGACTCACTTAACTCCTGGCCTTCCAAATGCCTTGATATCGCTCGGATTCGACCTTTCATTACCCCTTTGAAAAGTTATATAAGGAACTCTTTGGATAGATTGAAGGCATAAGAGAATTGAGAGCAAAGAAACTATAGTCCATTGTTGCTAGAACTTGTGCTTGAGTCTGCATCCCTTTGCCCTTTGGAGCACTTTTGTGTTCTTCCCAAGCTTTCATTTTGCTTGTGAGCTTGCTATCGAGGGATGGAGGATTGAGGTGGTGGAGGCCCAAGTGGGGGATTCAGTTTCTCTGATTCGCAGACGTGCCGACAGAGGTTGTATCCATTGTAATCTTTAATTTTATATTAATAGAAATATCTTTTCTTGTCTAATAATGTATGTTTGAATGAATATTTTATCCATGGATGATTTCAAATGCTTATACATTGTTGATTATATATGCTAGAATAGATATAGCACCAATATATATAGTATGCTTGTCTTGTTTACTTTTTGTTGAGGAAGTGATTCATCAATTCAAGCTGAAGTTGGAAAGCTCAACGGGGATCTAATTCAACCGTCCGGAATAAGGTACGACGTCTGATCCTTTAGTGTTATATATTTGATTTCTATTGCATATTGGAAAGGATTGATTTCTGGAGTCAAGCTGTCTATTGTGGTACCCCAAGCCATAGGAATTTCTCTCCATAACATAATTGGCAACTCCATTGGGGAGTTCCTAGGAGTTGTCCTTTGGGGGTTTTCTATTGGCATTCAATGACTTTGAATTGCTCTTTTTCTCTTGTTTCTGTGTCGGGTCTGGGGGCATGTTTGCTTGGTAGTGTCTGATTGGTGTGAAGTTTGTCTCAACTTGTCTGTTTGCCTTTATTTTTATGCAACTTTTCTTCCTGTACGCGAGCTTCTAACTCACAGTCGCATATATACGTGGGTTTCACTGCTATTTCCACGTACACATGTGGGTTTACTGCGAACAGTCGCGTATGCCCTTATTTTTTCCTTCTAGAGGAAGATGGATTGTTGCTGGGTGAATTTTGATGATTGCTGAGTCTCCTTTGATACCGCTAGAGTCTGTATACACCTTTATTTCTGACCAGAAACGTTTTTTTTAGGGTAAAATTTCTTTTTTGAAGAATGTTCTTGTCACTGCATTTTTGATTTTTTGTTTTGGGATTAGTGCATTAGATTTATTTTACCTTAGTACTTTTCTTAAGTGTTGCTTGAGTGTGATTGCAGAGTCTAGGGGTTGTAGAGCCATTCTTTTGCTTTAATATCTCATTTTTATTTCAAAAAATCCAAAAATATTTGCTTATCATCATGCATTGCATCTTGCATTTTGCATAGTACTTGCCTAGATTTGATTTGGAGTATTAGTCATGATTTCATATAGGAAAGCTTGCATTTATCATTTGAAGAAAATTGTGCATTTCATGTAGTAGCACACACTGTTTTTCATGGACACAATGCATTTGCATTGATTGTTAGGTGTGCATTTTGCTTCATGTTGTGTCATAGCACCATTAGTTGCACGGACATATACCTCTTTTGAGTAATAAAGCCAATTAAAATCAACACTTAATTAAAATGTACTACACTATTTTATTTGATAGGGTTCACCAACAAGATTAGGTTTTAGGGTCTTGGAATAGTTCATTGTGAGTAAATTCTCCAAGACCACTAAACAACAACATATATGTGTCTGTCCAGGTGAGTGTGTGAAATTCCTTGGTATAACCAGTGTTTCTCAGGATCCTCCTCTCAAAAGGGAGTTAAGCACAAGGCATTGTGAGCAGTTATTGATTGGGATGACCCCTAGTCATAACTGAGTAGCACCGGAGATATTTCCAAGATTGTATTCATATCTAGGGGCTCTTTCAAGAGTTTTAGGCTTTGCTACCCTACCCATACGGCCAATCCCGCCTGCGACTGTCCGCTTGAGCATTGATTATATTGAGGTGACCTTAGTGGCCTTACCTAGGATATCAAGGGGTACTCTACAGGGGTTGTTCTGTGGGTGTCTCGGCCAGGTTGGGGTCGGATAGCACAGTCGCTTTACATGTTGAAGCTGAGGGCCACAATAATTGGTTACGTACCTCCGCTTGTTATGTATGGGAGTCTCAAGCCTCTCCTAGGTGAGACATACTTGCTTCATTCGGGAGCTCACTTATCCTACCCTTGATTGCTTGTGCTTGGCTTTATATTTTCTTGGTGATTTCTCTGTGCATGTTAGCTTGCCTAGGGTTTGCGTAGATAGAGAGTCTTTTATATTTTTTGAGTCATTGTGGATTCGGGTGCGGCTCCTCGCCATTCTCGTCATTTAGCAGGACTTTCACCTTCTACAGGAGAGAGAAATAGATAGTCCAGGTGGACTACTTCGCATATTAATTCACACATGATGGGATACCATGTAGAAGGTATTCCTGAACCACCTTCTCCCATTCAAGTGGAAGATGGGGAGTTTACTCCTAACTACGATCCTTCACCTGATTTGACTGAGTTAGGTCCTATAATTTCTGAGATAGGTAATTTTCATGATAGACCTACTTACTCTAGTGTTGATCCCCCATTGACGCATCACCGTTATGGAATGCCGAAAGATGATGAGACTCATTTTGAACCCAGGAGCACTAGTTATGGTAGTTATGGTATGTCTAGTTTTCCCACATATGATTTGGCATTCCATGTCGAGTCTAAGTTTGAGCCTAACACTATGCCTGGGGGCACTCTCATTCCTTACCATGCGGAGAGGTTTGGGAGCACAAGTCACATTGCACCTTCCATCCCGGTGGTGGAAGCTACATCACATATTCCTCCTAGGTCTAGGGTTAGTGGTCCTACTAGGATACCAAATCTGAGACAAGTGACTATAGGGAATAACACGTATATAATTACACATCTCCCTTTGTCCTCTATCCCTAGTTCTTCGAATGTTCACCCTCCACCTCATTCACGTGGTCCTTCGGGCCAAAACGTTGCTACAAGTCATGTCTGTATTGTTGTTACTCGACCAGTTGTGTCTCAGGTTCACGTACCGCCCGTTGTTTCGGGAGGTTATGTTCATACTTCTAGAGGTCATATTACTACTTCCGGAATGTATAGTCCTACTTTTGGAATGTATATTCCTACTTCCAGAGTGTATATTCCTACTTACGGAGTGTCTCATGGGACATCTCATCCGATGACTTGTGGACACTATTATGGGACGCAGTATGGATAGGGTTCTTCACCTTACGGGTGTGTGTATCAACAACCTGCTTACTCTCCAAATTATGGCTTTGTAGCTTCGAATAGTCAAGGTACACCACACTATGTTGCTTCCATGCCACCCTATACGGGTCATACGGGAGGAGGGCACTACGGCCAAGGCCATGGTGGTTATGATAGTCAGACCTATGTGAATTAGAACTATCAGGGAGCAGTCCATCGACCTACTCATCCTTGGCTCCCTTTCCTTGCAACACTGAATCTTCCTAACTTGTCGAGATTGATGAACGATCCTGTAGCTCATGACCCGGCTTGGCCAGCTGTCCCTACTAAGCTTCCCTCGGACATACCGAAATTCGAGAGCAAACCGAGAGAGGATCCAAGCGAACATGTTACTACCTTTCACCTATGGTGCTCTTTGAATTCCTTACACCAGGACTCAATCTGTTTAAGGATGTTTCAACGCACCCTTATAGGGCCTGCTGCGAAATGGTATGTAGAGCTACCTAGGGGGATTCGCTTTGTTCGATGACCTAGCGATGACTTTTCTCAACCACTTCCAACTACTAGTACGTTATGACATTGGTACAGAACTCTTATCGACATTTCGAAAGGATAAATCCACACATATCTTGGATCATATCCAAGAGTGGCGTAGACGGAAGAGGTTGATTAAAGCCTTTATACCACCAAAATTCCTCCTCAAATGGTTCCTTAAGTCATCATTGCCTTATATAGTGAAGGATGTTTCTACATCCAGAGTGCAAAATGAGGAATAAGCCATTTTTAGGGTGCATTACTGGATTTGATTTATGCTTAGTCTGGTTTGTTATATGAGATGATCCCCAATGCTCTGTGTTCTAGTTTCAACCCCAAGGTTAAACCTGGACCACATGCCGATGGCATTGTTGGTTGTGTGAGTGCTAAACCTGTGGATTTGGTTGCAAAACAAGTCATTCAATTATCAATCAACCAATCTGCTTCGGGACAAGCCACAACTTCATCTCAACCCACCCAAACGACAAGTGTGCTTTCGGTGCAATCGTCGGACCAGAAGGGTAACTAGCAACCCAGACGGAATAAAAAAAAGGGTAAGAACAATCGTAAGGGTGGGAATAGGAATGAAAATGCTAATAATAATGACAATAACGCCCGTAATGTTGGGGGGGATAAGCAAGCTAAATGTAAGGTTAAATTTCCTTGCAAGTTGTGTAAGGAAGATCACCTCACTTACTTGTGCCCTCGTATCGATGAAGCCTTGAGATTCTTAGCACAGGGCCCAGCTGTGCTGACTAACCCTTTACCTCACAATCAAAATATGAACTCAAGGACCCATGATCAGTCTGGTGGTGATCCAAATCCACCAAAGGGTAGTGGTCGTGGTTGCCGTAACATGGTACATGCTGTAGAAGTTGTGACCCGTGCGAAGGACTATGGTTCGTCACAACCCAACCCAAGAAAGGAACCTTATCCTCCAGGGACTCCTTTGCATATTGAAAAACCTGTGGATAAAACTGAAGCTACACGTCGCATTCCTAACAGAGTGATTAAGCATTCGGGGCACAATCCTAATTCCCGAGCCACCCAGAACTATTATGTTGTCGAGGATTTGGGCCACACTCCTTATGCGATGTCTCCATTAGAAGTACTTCAGAGTTGTCCTTCGTAAAGGAAGGCTTTGCTTTCTGCCCTTGGTGTGAATGATGATAATTCTTCCTCTGTGATTAAATTTGAAACCGCAAGACTTCAGCCTCACTTTCCTTACTATGTGTCTCTTTTGATTCATGTAGAATGTCTTAACATGACCGTCAAGCGCACTGTGATTGACAAAGGCACTGTTGCTTCTGTGATGTCTTTATCATGTTGGAAGGGTTTAGGTTCCCCTGAGTTGTCTAAGTCTATGACCATGTTAACTGCGTTTGATGGGAGATCGTTTAGACCGCACGGGATCCTTCCTTCCCTTAAGGTCCATTTGGGAGGGAAGACCGTTGCAATAGAGGTTGAGGTGGTTGATGCACCCCTTGACTACAATCTCTTGCTGAGTAGGAATTGGATGTATAGTATGCAAGATGTAACTTCTTCCCTATTTCACGTTGTATGCTTTCCATTTAGCAGGAAGATAGTTACGATTGATCAAACGTCATTCAAGAATTCGTCGCTTACCGCATCTTCTAGAGCTTCGATCCCGATTGTTGAGCACTCTCAATCGAAAACTGGGAGTGTGGGTGTGGGCATGTATCCATCCCTTATAGGAATTTTTAGTTGCCCTGCACCTATCCTTATGATAGGGTTTAGTTCCGGTGAGGCTTCGACATCTGTAAGATCGGTGTCTTTTCACACGAGTCATATGGAATATCCTTGGATTCTTCCTACACCGAATACTTTGAGTGAGCCCATCGTAACAGACGTGCCATTGCCTGCAACTATGATAGCTTATCAAGCTAACCTTGAGTGTGTTGCAGAGCCTAGTCCTTCCTCTTCACGGATGGAGGAGGAGAACCCATATGTTCAACCTGCATGGGCAATACAGTCTTCTCACCCACACGACTGCCTTGATAGTGTTTTTCCTTTAGACGAAGTGATTATTGAGGCCATGTCGGGAGTTGAGCCACCATGGGAAGAGCTCCATAATAGATCTTACTTTTATCCCGAGCTTGACCGCTTGGAGTGTGAGGACTTTAGGGAGGTTCTTAGTGAGAGAATTGGTAGTCCTATGGTTCCATTAAGCTCTCCTGGTCCGATGGCTGATGGAAACATGGAAAATATATCTCCAACGATTCCTATCAATATCTCTCGTGATCTTGGCAGGATAGAGAATGTCTATATTGGGGAAAAATGTTCCCATGCTGAGATTCAAGAATACACCGAGATTTTTAAATAATTTCATGATATCTTTTCTTGGTATTACAATGAAATGCTAGGTATCGACCCTCGCATTGTTGAACACGAGATTAAGACTTATCCCAATGCTAAGCCTGTTTGACAACGCTTGCGTGCAGTGAATCCTAGGAAAGCACCCGCAATTAAGGCAGAGATAGAGAAACTATTGAAAGCCAGTTTTATCTATCTCGTTCCCTTAACGGAGTGGGTTTCAAACCCCGTTCCGGTGGACAAGAAGCAGGGAGCGATCCGCATATGTACTGATTTCCGTGATTTGAATTGTGCATGTCCTAAGGACAGTTTCCCCACACCATTTATTGATCATATTTTGGATGAGTGTGCGGGTAGCAAGGTTTTTTCCTTCATGGATGGCTTTTCCAGATACAAATTAAACCTGAGGACCAACATAAGACTGCATTTATTTGTCCTTGGGGAACTTTTGCATATCGAAAAATGCCTTTTTTCCTTAAGAATGCCAGAGCTACGTTTCAGCGAGCCATGACCTTGATCTTCCACGATCTCAAATCGATTACTGAAGTATTTTTGGATGACCTTGCTGCTCATTCTCGTATGAGAATGCATCACTCCTATCATTTGAGATTGGTATTCGAAAGGTTCCACCATTATTTGGTCAGGTTAAATGCTCACAAGTGCATCTTTTGTGTGAAGTCAGGTCGCTTATTAGGATTCATTGTTTCTAAAGAGGGTATAAGAGTCGACCCTTTGAAGGTTGAGGCAATACTTCAATTGTCTCCCTCGAAGAATATTCGTCATCTTCAATGTTTGCAAGGCATGGCAAACTTCTTACGAAGATTCGTTGTCAATTTTGCCAATTTGACTAGAGTCTTCATGCGTCTTTTGAAGAAGGACACCACCTTTTGTTGGGATGAACGATCCTAGGAGTCCTTTGATGTGCTCAAGCGAGCCCTAGCATCGGCCCCAGTGATTAGTCCCCCAGACTATAGCCATGATTTCCTACATTATGTGGCCACGTCCATGGAGACAATTGGTATGGTTTTGGTTCAAGAGGATGAGGAGCTCCAAGAGCATGTCATATACTATCTTAGCCGGAATCTTATTGATGTGGAGATCCGTTATTCTCATGTTGAGAAACTTTCCTTAGCTACCATACATGCGGTTCAATGGTTGAGACATTATATTCTCCTTCACTAGACCTTGGTTGTAGCCCATGTCAATCCGTTTCAATTCGTCCTCACTCGAAGGATGATTGGGGGAAAATATAATAAATGGATTGTCATCCTGCAAGAATTCAATATCAAGTTTGTTTCGGAAAAATCGAAGAAATCATTAATTTTTGTAGAGCTTATATCGGATTTCCCAAGCGAGGACGAGGAGTTGGTTTGTGAAGATACGTTTATCAATGAGCACATCTTCTTAATCTCAACTTTAGACCCATGGTATGGAGATATCATTATATATTTACAAACATTGAAGGTCCCTACTCACCTCTCATGGGATGAACGACGATGGTTACGTCACATGTCTAAGAATTACCTCATAGTGGAGAACACTTTGTACCGCTGTGGGGTAGATTCCATTTTACATCGTTGTTTAAATCATGAAGAGGCTGAGGTAGTGCTGAATGACTTCCATGGAGGGGTGTGTGGTGGTCATCTATCTGGGATTTCTATAGCCCAAAAAATCTTGAGAGCGGGTTATTTTTGGCCTTTGATATTTAAGGATTGTGTAGATGCAGTCAAGAGGTGCCACCCTTGCCAAGTATTTGCACGTAATATGCACTCGGAACCTGCCCCGTTACATCCCATCATCATCGCTGGTCCCTTCACTAAGTGGGGGCTTGATTTTATGGATTGCAACCTAGCTTCAGCTGGGGGGCATCATCATATCATAGTTGCTATTGATTATTTAACAAAATGGGATGAGGCTATGCCTACAGTTAAATCCGACAGTGAGACAGTCGCGCACTTTGTATTCAACCAGATTATTACTCAGTTCAGGATTTCGAAAGAGCTTGTCAATGACCATGGCTCACACTTTCAAAATCGTATGATGGAAGAGTTGGCATCAAAGTTAGGGTACAAACAAGAGCATTAATCCTCTTACTACCCTCAAGTGAATGGACAGGTAGAAGCAGTGAACAAGTCACTCAAATCCATTCTCCAACAAACCATCGCACAAAGCAAAAATAATTGGCACATTATGTTATATCCTGCTTTGTGGGATTATAGAACCGTTGTTAATACTGCCATGGGTTTTTGTCCATATCAACTTGTACATGGAGTGGAGTCGGTATTGCTGGTTGAGTGTGAGATTCCTTCTTTAAAACTAGCCATAGAGATCTTACCATACACTTCCCTATTGGAGGAGCATTTGGTCCACCTTGAGAAACTTGATGAGCAGCGTTGAGATGCCTTGGTGGCTCTAGAAGTAAATAAGTGTCATGTAAAGGTCCAACATGATAAGTCTATCGGTCCAAGGAGATTTAGTGAGGGAGACTTAGTCCTTTTGTGGGATCAACCGAAAGAACCCTTGGGGGCAGGAAAGTTTAACCCCATGTAGCGTGGTCCTTACGTCGTCAAACGTGTGTTAGAGAAGGGCGCTTATGAGTTAGTGGATTATGAGGAAACGGCCTTAGCGGAGCCCAGAAATGGGCTCTATCTCAAAAAGTACTATGCATGATTTTCATCTAAGGCTATTTATTGTGTATTATTGTACATTTTTGCATAGGTAGGTCTTTCTCTTATAGTGATCGGGTTTGTGATTAGTTTCCGTTTCTTTTGGCAGATGTCAATGGAATCTTCCACCTTCATAGGATTCATGGATGGTACAAGCTGTCACACTCAACACTTAGCCTCTGTTGCTTGGGTGATTCATACTCCTATGGGTCAGGTATTGTCTTCAGGAGGCGTATGTTTACGACCATCTTCAAACAATGTTGCTGAATATAGTGTCGTTATTGAGCTTCTACGGGATGTCATTCTACATGGCATTCTCTCTCTTGAGGTACGTCTTGATACGGAGTTAGTAGTGTCACAGCTTAATGGTTTGTACCATGTTAGAGATCCGACATTATTAAGAAGATTCTTACATGTGAGATTATTAGAATGGCAATTTGACAATATAACATACATACATATTCCAAGAATTAATAATCAAGTTGCTAACTCATATGCTAACTACGTGCTATATTGGAATTTGTTTCATACACAATAAACTCATCACAAACACAAATTTTTACACATGTAAATAAATAAACTGATCATCATAAAAAAAATTATAAACATCCAAAATGTGGTAATACATAGTGTCATAATACAAAAATGGGGCTCTCGAGCCACCAAAATATAATACACATTAATAAAAAATGTATCACTCCTAGGTATCTAAGCCTATGGAGGAGGAGGGGGGTTGTGATTTTGGAATGTCACCACGGCTCTAGCTAGCCGTCGAAATAGCCGCACCCATGCTCGTGGTACACCCACCACCTGACGCTGCATGGCCTCAGGCAAGTCCTTAACTTGCGCCATGGGCACTCTATGTGTCAGCCTCACGAAGTTGGTATGAATGCTTTGGAGCATCCGCTCCGCATCCACACCCATGATATTGTCTCCTCTTCCCCTCCATCTATGACGAGGGAAGCCTTCAGGCTGTCGTGGTCCCACATCTGCATGCATATGGTAGTGGTCACTATGTATTGTCACCCAAAAACATGTCTTTTGATTCCATATAATCAGAAAAAACAAAAAAATTAAATAACTCAAAAATTTTAAAGAGAGGGTCGAGATTCGTTACCTATGTCATCGTATGCTGATCCTGGTGGTAGCGGCATGTCTGGGTCTCCCCAAAAATATATCCCCACATACGGGTAGTCATCGATGGCAACTATCTATCGTCGCCACCACGGAATGAAATCAGCTGGATAGGGGTTGGACACCCTACCTCCACCCAGTCTGTGCATCGCATCTGCCCAACGTCGTTGGGCTGGATCTCGAACCCCGTGTAAAGGAACATCAACTCTAGGGCTCAATCCCGAAACATGCTCAAAGAAAAACGTGCTCAGTATGCTGCTGAAACCGAAGTTTCACACTCTTCCCATCTTACACTCACTGAGCTGGTGTTTCATGTTGCCCAATAGTGCAGTGCTCCAATCGTATACAGTGGGTCTCATGCACTCCACTGCATAGAACATCAGAGGCCACGAGGTCTGGTGGAGTGAAGCCAAGCCTGCTATCCTTCCCAGTGTCAGTAGGATGGCCTTTAGGTCGAGCACCTATATGGAGTTAGTTGGGATCTGACTCCCCACCTTCTCCATGTCCAGATAGCAGTACACCGCAATGTACTCATCTATAGTCAGGCCACCTCTCGGCCCGCAAGAACATATTTTCACTATTTCCCCCCGTCAGGAAAGTCCAGTAATAAAGTATATGTCCTCCACTTTTATGGCGAGGGACATCCCATCTATCTGGAATGAATCTGACTCTGGATCCCAGTAGTCCACTAACATCTGCAATAGTTCAGGTTTGGCCCTTAAGCCACCAAGACACCAAAATTTGTAAAGCCCACATGTACGTAATGCTTGTGGAGCCATTAGCTCGGCCCTTACTGCCTCTTCTACATCACCATGTTCACGTTCTCTCCATTCTAGGACCATCCTGCATAAAAAATTTGAAGTTTGTCCATTAGAATACTTGAAAAACCTTAAGTGCGGCCGCATACGCGACTGTTTTCCAAACAGCCGCGTATGTACGCGACTGTGCGGCCATTTTTCACGTATATCCATCCCTATATGCAAAAAAACCCTCGATTTCTACGTGGGCCATAGCGCCTATTTTAGAATGGCCTAGAAAATCAAATACACCATGGAATTTGACAAAATTTGCATCAAAATGGAAGAGTAGAGCATGGGTAAGTACCTGGGAAAAACAGTAGTGGATTCCGCCTGCTGGATCTCCTGGAATTCGTTGTTGAAGTTCTGAGCTCAAATGGGTAAAAATTTCAAATGTTTTATAATGTTTTGAATTTTTTACTATTTATAGAAATTTTTCAAATTTTTGAAAATTTTTACCCCCTTTCCTATAGTTTGGACCATTTTTGGACTAATTTATGATGTAGGAGACCTTTTCAAGTGTTGTTTCAGCCGTTGGATTGACCCATTCATGCCGCTTTCAGGTATCATGTCTAAACTGGCATATAGGTTAGGTTTCATCACCGTTTTCATTTTGCATGACCTTATGACCATTTCATTATAGCCTTAGGTACGAACCCACTCTATTATGTCACGGAACCATCTTGTTGTTTTAGAAGTGGCATGATATGAGTAGTAGAGCTTGACCTTACACAGGTACCCTAGTTAGCGCCTTATTTGCATTTGGTGCCCATGCTGATAGTTTGTCCCTTAGGGTGTGGGAGTCTGTTGTATAGTATTTCCATGACATTTCGCAAGATCCTCATACTCCTATTGATCTTTTATTGGCCTATTTCCCTCAGGACTCCCTTATGTCAAGTTGTAATTGCATTATCATGAGCTTTGCCTACCTTAGTGAGCCTTACGCTGGCTTCCTTGACATTGAGTTTCATCCATGTCTCATGTGTAGCCATGCAGAGCCATTTTATATATATTTTGCAGCTTGATTCCCTATTTTTACCGGGAGGGGATTTCCGCCCGAGTGTCGCTATCCTACACATGTATCCTTGCATTGAGCATATGTATGTTCCACTGCTTGGAACTAGTTTGTTTGCCTATATGACACTCATCTCCTCCTAGTCTGTAACTATAAAGTAATTTTATTCTTTTTCAAGCTTTTTAAATATTTGAAAAGGTCCAAAAAAAATTAAAAAACCAAAAAGCCGGACAAGGAAAGATGTTATCTTTTGGCAGCTGTCGAGTCATGTCTCCTTTGAATAGATCACTATATATCACATCCGTTGGTTGGGTTTATAGTTTGACTTTAGGATTTCTACTCATTTATCTGAGTTTATCTCTACCGACTAGTTAAGATTCCAGTCCCCATGGAGCCTCTATCGATACCTCCTGTGTCGCAGAGATGTCCCAGTTTTGTATATCGAGTCTATGCTGCCTTCATTTAGTCACCATTCATCGTTATGCTCTTGTTCGAAGGAAGTTGAAACCTGAGTCGGCCATTCCACAGTTATCTTGACTTTGCATGTCGGTCATTCTCGATACAGTTACTGGTTCGTGCACCTTATGATCGAGTCCTTCCACATTATACATCTTTGCTAAGTACCTCGTGTTGGATGATGGGGGATGCCTTAATGCCCTCCTTCCAGCGGATTTCATCCCATTGACTCCAGATCATTTATTTTGGGATTGGAATCTAGAGTCATTTTTGAGTGCCTTGAGACTTGCAGTCATCAATGGTAGGTTCTCTCGCCATTGACAGTTTTTGGGAATACATAAATTTCCCCTGATCGATGGATCCTCTCAAGTGTTCGACCTCAACACATTTATTCACACTTGTTATTTTGCACTCTAGTACCTTGATTCCCATTTTCATTATCGGTGGGTGATCTCACGTCTGTTAATGATATACGTCAATGACCGGTAATCAGACAATGGACTACCATGTTCGACCTCGACACCTCTATTCACATAGTAGGACATGTACTCGTAGAGGTTTGTGTAGAAGACCTTCCAGATTGGTGGCATCTCTTATATGCTACCTCCTTGATCATGCTAGTGTTCATGAGATTTCAGCTCTCGTGACTTGATTCCAGTATATGTCAGACATTTCCAGCTATTATGGAGATCTTGATCCATTATTTATCTTGATCCATTATGGAGATCATGGTCCTTTGTATATCTTCATCATGGAGATTCTGATCCATGTATATTGTACGTGGCGATGACCACTTATGTGATATTTTGTATCATGCCTATTCATGGCCATTGTACTCTTATGTATCCAAGACTACTATATGTATTTGCAGTTATGTGCAGAGTTTTATCATTGTACTATGCTGATTGGGTGGCTGGTCTTCCATTTGGGATCCTACATCATTCCACTTCTGGGATGGACTTATAATGTATTTCGGCCATCTTATGACCCCTCTGACCTCACATATTAGGGGGCATCTGTTATAGCTGATTTTACCACTCTAGGTGAATCACACTTGTATGGCCTTTCCCCTGTCCCTCTGTAGACTCCTTAGACCCCTTGGACCATTTTTTGTCCTTTGATGTTTCCTTGAACATCCCTATAAACATGTGAAAATTAATACACACAACTTTTAAACCCCTAATTGCATACATACACGGGTTTGACCCCTAAAACCATGTACATCGAGATGTGTGCAAAATCCAAATCCTTTTGGAGTTTTCCTTGACATGGATCCGACTCACTTGACTCCTGGCCTTCCATATTCCTTGAGATCGCTCGAATTCAACTTTTCATTGCCCCTTTGAAAATCTATATAAGGAACTCTTTGGATACATTGAAGGCATAAGAGAAATGAGAGCAAAGAAACTATAGTCCATTGTTGCCGAAACTTGTGCTTGAGTCTGCATCCCTTTGTCCCTTGGAGCACTTTTGTGTTCTTCCCAAGCTTACCTTTTTCTTGTGAGCTTGCTATCGAGAGATGGAGGATTGAGGTGGTGGAGGTCCAAGTGGGGGATTCAGTTTCTCTGATTCACAGACGTGCCGACAGATGTTGTATCCATTGTAATATCTGATTTTATATTAATAGAAATATCTTTTCCTGTCTAATAATGTATGTTTGAATGAATATTTTATCCATGGATGATTTCAAATGCTTATACATTATTGATTATATATGCTAGAATAGATCTAACACCAATATATATAGTATGCTTGTCTTGTTTACTTGTTGTTGAGGAAGTGAATCGTCAATTCAAGCTGAAGTTGGAAAGCTCAATGGGGATCTACTTCAACCGTCCGGAATAAGGTACGAGGTCTGATCCTTTAGTGTTAAATATTTGATTTCTATTGCATATTGGAAAGGATTGATTTCTGGAGTCAAGCTACCTATTGTGGTACCCCAAGCCATAGGAATTTCTCTCCGTAACAGTAAACTTGTTTTACTTAATTGAGAAACAAGCTCCAATTATGTTTGACTTGCTTTCCTTAATTGAGAAACAAGCTCCAATTATGTTTAAGGATTTTTATAGCTATATTTATGACACAAATGTTGTAACTGTTTCAAATACCAACAAAGTATCTTCTTATGTAATTTTTATAATTATGGAAAGTTTTATGGACGGCAAAATTTATTTTTAATTATACAAATTAGGTGTGGGTTGAAATTGTATATATAAGTTTTCAGATCGGTTTAAAACATAAAATGATTAATCAATTCCCTTAAATTATATCCAATTAACATAAAAATCATTCTAAGTTATGTGTGTGTGTGTGTGTGTGTGTGTGTGTAATTGTATCTAAAGTAGTTTAAGGATTTTACATTACAGTTTGGAAAGATGTTCTTACTTTACTTACAAAATTAAAAAACTTCAAGTAGGTTTATAACTTAGTAGCAAAGCTATTCAACTTGTGGTCTACAAAGCCATTTAATTGGGATAGACTACCAGTCATTTCTGAAGTATTTAAAAATAAATTTAAAGCATTAATTAAACAAACAAAAAGTTCAATAACCATAAAAATTTAAAGCTTGACTAGCTATTTCACTTAACCATTTAATTAAGTCTATTTAAATCTTAATCAAGATGCATCATAACAAAATATGACCGACCATAAAATGAATCTCAAGGTACACTTAATACACTGGATTAATCTTGTTAATCCTCTCCATAAATCTCAAAATATTAAATATTAACACCCATAAAGAAAATGGTATGGATCTATCTTAAACTATATTAATCCTCTCCATAAATCTCAAAATATTAAATATTAACACCCATAAACAAAATAGTATGGATCTATCTTAAACTTGCTTATCATTTATGTATGAAATCCCACCCAAATATAACCAATGGGCCAGTTACTTTATTATTTAAAAATCAAATGTCAATGTCATTAGAGCCAAACTAATCCCACACGATTCTTCTTTCAATTACAGAAATTTGGAAAATATTTAGCCAAACTAAGCCTAGACAATTCTTCTTTCAATTACAGAAATCAGGAAAATATTTGAACCGTATGACAACAGTTGTTTATTATTATAATGCTCGCGAAGCATAACATAGGGTGAATTTCAATCTCATAACATTTTAGATATATACATACATGGGTAGCATATGACAATCTCATAACATTTGAGATGTATACATACATGGGTAGTAAATAAAAAGATTATTAAATTCAACTTATATAATACATAATAGCTGTATACTCGTTTTTTCTTTGTCCAACCTACTTGCCATATGACATATCAGAATCGGGCTGAACGAAAACAAGTATTACATAACTGTAGCGCTTTGTATTTTTATATACCATGAACCTGTTTCCTAAAAGAAAAATTGCAACACCAAATCCACATGAAGCAGTCACCTGTCAGGCAGAGTCACAGCGTAATAGATCTATTACACAGCTGGGCTTGAGCGACCGCAAACTTACACATTCCTCTAATTAATTCTCGTCAAACTGAGCATTGCAGACTCTCCCAAAAGGCCGAACGACCGAAATGCATTGCATCCCCAGGTTATTGGTGATCATTATGCTATAAAAAAGGGTGGATGAAGACAGGGAAACCATAATATTTACATAATTGTCTCTCAACTTGGCCAACATTTTTTTAGGAGAAATCCCTTCAGATCTCGATTTCGGCACTGCTCTTAACCTCCATTGCATTGTAGGTAATAACTCATTAAACCATTTAATACAACTGCAGCAGATTTGATGACAATAGCTTGCAGGCCCCATTAAATGGCCTATAGGTTAATATTGCTGGCCTTAATAACCAAACATCAATTATAAAACCACATACATCACCCAATATTAAGTTTGAGGAAATTTAGAAAATAATTTTCAGGGGTTTGAAACTTTTGATGCGACTTTTGTTAAAAGATATATTTTAATTTATAGATAATAATTCACATAAAACAAATTTCAAAATATCAAAACTTTATAATTACTTTGAAGGCATTTTCACTATGGAGACGTAGTCTCAAAAGATTCCTCATCTCCCTAGCCACTAACATTTCGACACCTTTCGCTTTGGATTAGCGAATGGAGAATGGAGACTGGACATATGTTCTGTCTCACGTCTCGCATGTTCAATGGGTGACATATGGCTGTACATTGCCACATTTTCATACAGTCGACTCCATCTCCTCCTGCAATTTCTTCATTACAACAAGATTCTTTCGCCATTGCCCATTCTGTAGTAATTGCAGATGTATCAATTCCAACAGTCAACATGTCGAAAAGAATGGCCTTTATGTTGTTTATGCTGGTTAATTTTTTGCTTGTGGAGTCGGTTTCTCTCTCAAACATGTCCACTCAGCGGAAATCATTTCCATGCTGACCAAATGGCCTCCCGATATAGCTGTTGTTGCGCATGACGGATTGATTGTCCTTAAAAAAAATTCATGCACGTATGCAGATCAATTCTGTTTTTTTTCACTCCACTTCAGTTGGGTCCCCGATTCTGCAATCTCAATTCCGAAACTTCTGTCCCACACAACGCAGGTGTCCTCTATGTTACGACCAGTTCTACGCCTAAATGGATTGATTTCCAGTTGCAGATCCTTCTTCCCACTTGGTGTTTAGCATGTTTTTTTTCCAAGTGGCTTGCGTGTTTTCACCTGAATTCTATATGTTTTTTCCTAAAAGACCGGTCCTGGCATACTTTTTTGTAAAATGTTTCACTGTCCTTCACTGCAGTTCATTTCTCTCAATTCGGCATAGCCCTTGCCAAGTTTTTACGCCCACGATTTTGCGAAAGTTTCAGTCCAACAATTTTTGTTGATTTAGGCTAATATTTTCTCGAGGGTTTTGTGACTTTAGGATCACAGTTTGTGGGGTCAATTTGGTCGTGGTTTCATTTCACTGTTGCTTCAATCGATGGAATACACTTTTTCCATGTCCCTTCATCCACATTAATTCTTCATCAATGCATTGTTGCTCCATTAATGCAAGAAACCTTGTCATTTGATTCAGACATGGGCCTATCTCTTCATTTTTCCTCACCTTATGACAATATGCAAGATGTTGTTACAATACTCGCTTTACGGCATTTGTTGATGCACCACCTTTGCTTTATACATATAAACAAGCCTTCAGGTAACCACTATTTTGTTATTGTTTTCCTTTGTTTTTCTTGTATTGATTTTGCTACGCTTCGTTTACACTAGAGAGTTTCCAACAGAGGTTTTCGCACCTTGTTAAATTTGCAAGTATTCCTTAGGTCTGCTTAAATGTTTTGAATATTCATTGTGGTAGAAAAACTTTAGCCTCTTATTTGACTTTACAAACAGGTTCCATGATTGTCTTTAAGTTTCCACAAATCTATTTAAGTAATGTTATATATGTATATATCTAAAGATGTGTTTTAAATGTCAATAAAATGAAAGGTATTAGTTTTTAGGCTAAATGAAGATGTTGCTTATGAGATGGTTAAACACCATTTCTCTGTTTTTATTGACTGTGACTCCTGCTCTGTTGCAAAAGGATAGTGAATTGTATTGGTTATGTGGCTTCATAATGTTGGAATACTCATTCTATGTCAATAAAATGATAAGTATCAGTTTTTAGGCTAAATGAAGATGTTGCCTATGAGATGGTGAAACACCCCTGCTTTGTTTTAATTGACTGTGACTCCTACTTTGTTGCAAAAGGAATGTGACTTGTATTGGATATTTGGATTCATAGTGGTGTAATACTCATGGTATGTCAATAAAATAATAGGCATCAATTTTTATGATCCACTTGTTTTAGGTAAGAAACACAGCCTAAAGTTGCGAGGCCACTGTAAACAATGGGTGATTCTGCCTTCCGCGTTTTTATTTTCGCACTGCAGAATGCGACAATGCATTTTTTCAGCTCATCGAGGAAATCTATTCCCGGATTCCGGCTTCCACCTATGCAGATTCTGAATTTTTTATTTTCCATCAATAAAATTTTTTGCCAACTTCTAGTTTCCACTTTGCGGAATTCAGAAATCTAAACCGCACGTTCGTAATTAACTTTTCGCAGTATTTTTGTAAATAGAGCTTGGGTAGTGGTTCCGCATTTTGCATTTTTCTTTCCGTAGTGCAGAATGCGGGAATCCATTTTTTCCAACTCATCAGGGAAATCTATTCCCGATTTCCGCCTTTCACCTATGCGGATTCCATAATTTTCATTTCTTTCTTGGAAACTTCCACTTTTCGCTCTACGGAATGCAGAAATCGGAAGTTACATGTTGGCAATTAACTTTCCTTCATTTCCTACTTCCTCTTTCCATCGTGTGGTATGCAGAATCCAGAAAAGTCTTTGTCGTTTTTTAATTTTTTTTAATTTTTTCGAGTTTCAATTTTCGCAGTGCGGAATTAAGAAATAAAAGAAACTTTGTCCATGATAATTTGACGAATCTAAATTTTCAACAATATAAAACTTTTTAAATTTACAATTAGGAAAATTTGACAAATTTAAATCTTTAACAATAGAAAACTTTTGAAATTTACAATTATGTAATTTTTATATTATTCAAGTTTTTTGCATGATAATCCTTTTTTTTAAGAAAACGAAGTTGATTTAACCAAAAAAACAAGTTAAATGGGTCTTTAAACTAAATTATAAAAATTAGAATAAGAAAGTATAATAACAAGTCTTTATGTAAGTAGAGCTTGGGTACCACTTCTGCATTCGCAGTGTGGAATTCGGGAATCCGTTTTTTTCAACTCATCGAGGAAATTTACTCCCGATTTCTGCCTTTCGCCTATGCAGATTCCGGAATTTTCATTTCTTTCTTTCCGGCTTCCTCTTTCCACTGTGCGAAATGTGAAAATCAGAAGTTACATGTTGGCAATTAAATTTCCGTGGTTTCCAACTTCCACTTTCCATCATACGGTATGCGGAAACCGGAAAAGTCTTTGTCACTTTTTTTGTTTTTCTCATTTTTTCGAGTTCTGGTTTCCACAGAGCGGAATTAGGAAATTGGAGCTTTGATGTTTTTCTTCGCAACTTTTTTTCCTTTCGCTTTCTAGGTTCCGCATTTCGCTTTCTGCAATGTAGAATGTGGGAATTCATTTTTTCCAACTAATCGAGGAAATCTATTCCTAATTTCTGCCTTCTACCTATGCGTATTCCAAAACTTTTATTTTTTTCTTGGCAACTTTCACTTTCTGTTGTGCAGAATGTGGAAATTAGAAGTTACATGCTAGCAATTAACTTTCCTTGGTTTCCGACATCCGCTTTCTGTCATGCAGAATGCGGAAGCCGAAAAAGTCTTTGTCTTTTTTTCTTTCATTTTTTCGAGTTTCGGTTTCCGCAGTGCGAAATTCGGAAATAAAAGAAACTTTGTCCACGATAATTTGACGAATTTAAATTTTCAACAATATATAACTTTTGAAATTTACAATTAGGAAAATTTGACGGATTTAAATCTTCAACAATATAAAACTTTTGAAATTTACAATAATGTAATTTTTATATTATTCAATTTTTTGTGTAATATATATATAATTTTAAGAAAGCGATGTTGATTTAACTAAAAAACAGGTTAAATGAGTCTTTAAAATAAATTATAAAAAACTGGAGTAAGAAAGTATAATAACAAGTCTTTATATAACCAGACTCATGGCACATGTTCATCTGAAATTTTGTTTTTTTATATATGCTTTTTAGTTGGGTCACATAAATCTCTTACATTGCAATTTTTTATTTTTTTGTTTATGCCCTGTTTCATCCCACATGAAAAAATAACCATCACATTATGGAGACTACGCTAACTGAATATTCTATTTCATTTTTTCTACATGGTGTTGTCAACCTTTGCCCGCTGGTACAAGTTTTCTCATTAAACCAAGTGAAATCACTCAACTCATCATCTATTCAGTTTCGAATTTCTATGTCAGAAGGCCTTCACAAGCATGAGCTACTACTTCCAATTATATATAGTAGTCTTGTATAAAATAGAAAACTAAAAGAATGAACTATAATCAAAGTTACCCAATGTACATGAAACATTGTACATAATGTAACGTACGTTTAATTTCCTCGCTGTTCTTTTCCCACTTAATCAATTTCAAATTGTTGAGGCATCCAATGTTTTTCTCTCCCATTGAACTCTAGCATACTTCTTCTCATAGGAATATCGCATTGCTTGCACTCAAAGTTGTCACAGTGGATGCAACAATTATTGGAGATCCTGCACCTTACCACTTACCTGTATCTTCTCCCTCATAGAGTAGTTCCTCTACTGCAGTCAGCCCTAGCTCAATAAATGAAAACCCTGTCTTTCCTGCATCGACTATCCCATTCACATCACTCTCCTCTTCTAGAAAAGTTTGGAACATTCATGCCCGAGTTACTGCCAAGACAAACATACATGAATATGGAAACCAACGAGGGTCTGGAAAAGTGTTTGGATTTGACCTTGTTAACGCTTCACATAATGAAATACATATATTTGCATTCAATGAATTGGCACTCTCTTTGTATGACCAAATACAAATAGTAATAGTGTACATATTATCAAATGGCACAGTGAAAGATTCCAATCCAATTTTCAACCATTTGAAAAGCCATAATGAGATTTTCCTAGGTTTCTCCTCAACCATCCAACCATGCTTAAATGAATACCCCTTAATACATTTATATTGCTTTAACTTTAAAACTATTCAGGAGATTCAAACTATACCTACCATATCCATGGTTGACCTTATTGGACTTGTCATTTCAGTTTCACCTACATCCTCGATATGAAAATGGGATTGTGTTAGACTGTTGGGCACAACATTGGACTCCGTGACATGTCAGGCTATAATATTGACATAACACTTTGGGGTGAGCATTGCCAAATTAAAGGAGCCCAGCTTGCCAATCTTCGCGGTTTACCTACTCCTCCAGCTGTAGCAATCAAAGGCGGTCATGTTACATATTTTAGTGGAAAAACTGTTGGAACTATCTCCAACACTACTATTTTTATAAACCCAAAGATTGAAGAAACTTCAGTTCTCGAGAAATGGTTTCATGACAATGGATTTTGTTCAGCATCACCATCTTTGAGCCGAAAATTCAATGCCTCTCATTATTCTCCTCATAAAATCATTACCATCAATGAGCTACAAACTCTTCAACCATATGAAAAGCTTGTTTGGTACTCTCTTGTAGCAACCATCACAAATGTTAACATGGATGTCTTTCATTTCCTTGCATGCCCTCTTTTTGTTGATGGTATACAATGCATGAAAAATATTGCCCACAAAGTTGGAGACATTTGTCATTGTGGTCAATGTGAAGGGGAGTTTCTTAAATGTGACTACCGATACGTACTAAAGGTTGAATTGGAAGATGTCACTGGTACCTTAATGGTGTTATAGCATTTGATGATGCTACAAACCAACTCATGGGAATTTCTGCAAAAGACCTGTGTTTTCTCTCAACTGAGGTAGCATCAATTGTTGAAATAGTCCAGAGGATGTACAACAAAGAATTACTTCTTACTCTTTCAGTTAGAATAGAGACCTTCTGCGGAATTTCATGCCTAAAATTTGTAATTGTCATGGTTGAAAACACATAATCGACAATTTCATATGAACATTTAAATATATAAGTTTTTCCAACCTGATACTTAAGCATTCATTATTGTCTGTAATGAATGGTTTCAATTCTCAATTTTAAGTCCTTCTTTCATAGTTCAACATAGAAGTGTCTTTTTTTTAACTCCCTTATAGCACTTCTATTTTGCAGTCTCATAATTCAACTGTACAAGCTATCACTTAACGTTTTTACCTAAATTGTTGATGCAACCTATATGGTAACTCTTGAATACAATACTAATTTGCTATTGTGTTTATTTATAAAATAAACAACCTTGTTCTCTTGTTTCTTACCACAACTTTTTATTCTTCTGTACAGAACAATAATTACATTTAATGTTTCTTTTTTCATATATCCTTTCTCATACTACACACGGGGGGCTTCACACAATGAACTTCTCACATAGCACGTGCAATCATGGAATATTAAAGAATACCCTTAATTTTTGTAGATATTGGTACAAACTCATTTTGCTGAAACCCCCTCCCAATACCTCAAAGCTCCCCACCACCCCTTTTTATACTCTAATCCTTATAAACCCCCCTAACCCTCCACCCTAAACCACTCATCCCCCCAATACCTACAATATATTGACCTGATTTTTAAGAAATTTAAAACCCACAATATGAACTAACGTGCTAGGATATTGGTCAACAAGTGAATGCCCCATGATACTACACTTTGTTCTTCTATATAACTACTTTCTTACAATTATCAAGCTAGGACTTCAAAAAAAATACTTACTCCATAAATATTATTTTAAGGTAAAGTTCTTAGTTCCCGATATGCAATCATTTAACATTTGCTTTATATCTTCTGCTTTATACCCATATACTTTGCAGTTAATACATATAGAAATTGGGTCGCTGCCAGCAATCAAAGCTTCTAAGTCTTTAACAAGTTTACGATTTTCTTGTAGGCATTATGCCAACTCATGACAATGAACAAGCCAATGCACGAAGAAGAGTTGTATATGCACAGAACAGAGATAAAAAAACAAGAAACAACGTCTTCTTTACAGAGCTGCTCGTCTACCCGTGAATATGTATTCTTCAATTTCTCTTTCCCGACCTTCCAACAGACCTTCACTTCCATCCTCTATGGTAAATACATTGAACACCCACCTCAATGATGCACATCAACAATTTCATAAAAAAATGGACTAACTAGCTGATATGCATATCTACTCAATTTGCAAAGAATGTTACCCTAGTATTGTTATGAAAAAGTTCCATGGTGCATACACTTGTTATTGTTATATTCTAGAATGAAAAGGCCATTTATTTTCATTGGAAAACAATATGGACCCAAGAATCCAACAAGTTGTCCTTGCAGTAGTTACACAAGTTGAAGAAATGCTCATTAGTCAATCTAACCCAATCTTGCAAGTCACACATGCTCATGGTGGTAAATATAAATATTCTGGCCATACAATATGCTTCCCCCAAGACATTTCCAATATTGACACATACCTACCCCATTTAATATCAGAACTTGGCATCCTTGTTGTTCGCAAATGCAACTCTACAAACAATCCATATGACCTGTTTGTTAGTCAAACACGTGTTCTTGCTGCCCTTCAATACAAAATGGAAAACAGCCCATACTACAAGGATGTACAAGTCAACCCAATTGCATTACATTCTTTTCCTCTTATTTCAATAGACATTTCACTTTTGATTCCGCATGTTAATAGCAATGATACATTATCTCATCAACAAAGCTTGTACTCTATAGTTCAACCACCAAATTCATTTGAACCCTTTGAATTAGAATCCTCCTCGTTTATTTCAACACAAACGAATGCTAGAACTGAGGTTGAAGAAATTAGATAGTTGTTGCACATACCAAATATCTCACTACCACCTTCCATTGATTGGCCCCCTATAGGCATCTCCCCTATCAGTGAGTACAACACATAAGGCCTTCTTTCCATGGCTTTTCCAACCTTGTTCCCCACAGGTGCAACAATGCTTAAACAACCACGCATTCATGAAGTTGATATGCACTAATATGTACTTCACCTCATTCACTATCATGACAACATATTTTCCCAACATCCTCGCTTCCAGTAATACATATACAATATAATTATGTGTCATCTGAGTAATGCTACTGCCTTTGTTTTTGTGAAAATTAATCTTGAAGATACACTATCTCCCACAATACTTGAGCTTGCTAACCAATTGCAAGATATGCCTAATGAAAAAATTGGTGACCGGGTCGCAAGGTTTGTGTCTTCATTATGTGGAAAACGCTCTTATTGGAACAAAAGTAGAGTTCAACTCACAACTATGATCAATCAACAAGGTACGCCAATGTTATTCTTCACCCTTAGTGCAACTGACACAAAATGGCCATATTTGCATGCTTTAATGCCTGCTAGACGTCCTACCAGTTTAGCTCAAGACTATCAATGGAATATTCACAACATCATATCAAATCCACATATTAAATCACACTACATGCAAAATAGATTCAAAACATTCCTTCAAGAGGTGCTTCAAAAAGGTTTTCATATAACAGATTCATGGTGCAGGTATTCTACCATCTCTTCCTTCTTATTCTTCTCTTCATTTTTCTCACTTTATACAATGTATTTCTTATATATTGTTTTTCCTCCCATGTAGGTATGAATGGCAGCATAGAGGATCCACACACAATCATGGTTTCATTTGGTTGGCAAATACACCAAATATGGACACCTTAGAATGGGAAGATGTGCTTGGAGTTGAAGCTACAATTTTTTTTTGACATATATGTTACAGCTTGGAATTCTCATAATTTCCACTTGTCCACATCTGGTTTACACCATTCAACTACAAATTATCCATGCATTCTTGCATCACCATCCATATTTGCATCAAACTACTCAGATGACTATGAAGAACTTGTAAATTTTGTTCAAAGGCACACCAGATGTTCAGAATCAAATTGCCTTCGCACAAAAGGAACATATATTCAATGTCGATATGGTTTCCCGTATTACCTACAAGCTACTTCTTTGTTATTCATTGATCCAAATGGACGTAAAACCTACAATCCTGCAAGAAATTATTCCCTTCTAAATATTCACAACCCTACCATGCTTTCAATATGGAGAGCTAATGTTAATTGCCAACCTGTTCTTTCTAGACATGTTGTCCTCAAATACATTTTAAAGTATGCATCAAAAGTGGAGCCAAAATCAGAAAGCTATCATGCAATTCTCTCTTTCCTTGCACATGCAGCACCAAGTGACAGCCCCATTCTTCAGCCAATCAAACAATTGCTTGCACAAACAGTTGTAGAACCAGACATTAGTGCACAAGAGATGTGTCACATGCTCAAAAAAATCCCTCTTATGCTTTGTAGTCGTCACTTCTTTTCTCTAAATGTGAGCCAAAGTGTCTTCCATTGTGTTTGTAATGACACTAATAACACCCCTCCAACCCCCCCTTCATATTTGCATACATGCAAAGACCCCTTGCTCTTGAACATCTAACCCTGCTTGAATTTGCTCGTTCTTGGTCTTTCTCGCCTTATAGGAAAAAAAATACATGGAAACAAAACTTGCATCACAAGATTGTTAGAGTCTATCCACAATTCACTTCCATTCCTCCCTTTGATTCTTCATCTTTTTAACCATTTTTTTGGAGCGAACTTCTTCTATACAAACCTTTTCAATCCATCCATCAGGATATTGGAACAACAACTTCTGAAATTATTTCTCATTGGTATCACATTAAAGGCACATATGTTGTGTGGCATGTTGAACCTGCATAATAAGAACCCTCTACACCTTTATCTGATGATTCAAACTCTGATGCTATTACCTTTCCCTTGCCCCATAGCATGGATGCATGTGAAATTCTCTCTCTAATGTGACCACGCAACAACATCCAGATTGATGACCTTGAAATGCTTGGACATCGTGATTTTGACAAAAATCACAATTGAACGCATAACAATATAACCACCCATTTTCATGAGACAACAACATCACTCATTGACCTCAATCACTTGTCCACCCAACTACATGAAGTCACCCCGTCATTATTTAATTCACCTGATTCCTTGTCTCCCACACAATGCATAGCGTTTGATCTTGTCTTTTCCCATTTTAGAAACATTCACACCTGCTCAACCAATAAAAATGGTGATTCAAGGTACTGTAGGCACTGGGAAATATTACCTCATATCTTGCTTGAAATCTGCACTCCAAGCTACATCTGAACAAACTACCTCCCCACTTCTTCTCCTTGCTCCAACTGGTGTTGATGCTTTTAACATACAAGCATCTACAATACATTCTTATCTTTGAATACCCATTGGTGAAATGCACCCCCTTGAAGGCCAATCCCTTTCAAAACTTCAAGAAGAACTCCACCATATTCGCTATATTCCCATAGATGAAATGAGCTTTATTGGCCCAGAAATGCTAACTCAAATTGATGCACACTTACATTAGGCTTTCCCCTCGAATTGTACAATCCAATTTGGTGCTTTTTCCATAATCCTTCTTGGTGACTTCAGAAAATTGCCTTTTGTAAAGGACATCCCCATGTATGTAGGCCTATCTGTTGGAACTGCTCTCTGGCATACATTTGATACTTTTATCACAATCAAAACGATTTTTCAACAACAAGGAAATAGCCCTTCTCAAACTGCCTTTCGCCAACTCTTGCTAAACCTTCAAAATGCAACACCAACTATTGAAGACTAGGCACTCCTAATGAGAAGAACAACCTCATGCCTTTCACATGTGGAAAACTATTCATTTCAACAATCTATCCACTTGTATCCCACAAATAGGTCTATTGCACTACACAACAAACACATGCTAAAACAACTCAATATGCCAATTGCACATTGCTTTGCAGAAAAAAGGAACAAACATGCCCACCAATCCATTTATGACGAACAATTGTCATTAAAAGTCCGTGTTTCTATTGTTCAACAAGTCATGTTAACTGCTAATGTATGGGTTCAAGCAGGACTTGTTAATGGCTCACTTAGAAAAGTCACTGACATTGTCTACAACTCCAATGAACAACCTCCTACCTTACCATCCTTTGTTGTTATTGAATTCCTCCATTACAAAGGACCCTTATGGGATGCTTCTAATCCCACTTATGTTCCAATATCTCCCATAACAAGAGGATCTCATAGGCAACTACCACTTCGTATGGCATGGGGTTTAACAATTCATAAATCCCAAGGTATGACCCTACAAAATGTAACAATAGATATTAGAAATAATGATAGACAAGGGCTTACATTCACTGCATCATCAAGAGTTACATCTCTTCCAGGCCTTCACATTTCTCCACCTTTCTCTTTTTTCAGATACTCTCGAATGCAAGACAATCCATATGTCCAACGTAGGAAACAAGAGGAAAGCTTACTTGCTTCAAAGTATTTAAAACCAAAATGTGGTTGAAGCTTCTCATTTTTTCTATATAGATGTACTATTTTTCTTTGGTCACTTCTCGATGTAACAGATCCATTTTTGTTTCAAGAAAGTTCCAAGAAATTTTGAAATAATTGGATTCTAGACTAAACTGTCTTAGGAAACTGATACATTGACTGTGAAAGTTTTTAAGTAGGACAGTTATGATATATAATTGATAATAAGGAAATAATTCATCAATGTATACAAAATATATATCAACTCTTATTTCCTTAAATGAACTTTAAATAAAACTCAACAATAACAATTGCAATGCTTTATCTAAAGTATTATATGAATACAAAACTATCCTATGAAGTCATACTAATTGAAAAATTAGTATTAGGAATCAATAACCATTCATCACTTGCAATAAAAGAGTGTGTAAATTAAATAAATACATTTTTCAAATGTACATTTCATATGTCAAAATTGTAAAGCAAAACCAGTACATAAATCAACACATTTAATACATCAGCAAGCTATGATCAGTATACCACAATTATAGAAGAATAACTCAAAATTGATGAAACAAATTTAATAAATAACCCTAGAACATAACATAAGTAATACTGTTATTTTATTCAGTTGCAAAACATTAAAATGTTTCCAAAACTACAGAGCTTACATGATATGTCTTATGTTGTCCTTCTCCAATAGTGGTCATTGCAAAACCGTTCTTTAGGGCTTGCATGGTCAACTACCCACTTGACCAGATTGATATACGGCATGACACCAAGTTTGGATAATTCAAAAAGATAAAGGTAATAGGGGTTTAATTTCTTAACATACAAATATGCAGGCTAACATCAGTCTCCACAACCACAGGGACTTCACTTAGTGAACCTCTCACATAGCACGTACGATCATGGGATATTAAAGAATACCTTTAATTTCCAGAGATATTGACCCAAACTCTTTTTGTTGAAACCCCTTCCCAATACTTAAAACCTCCTCCCCACCCTTTTTTATACCTCAATCCTTATAAACCACCCTACCCACCCCCACCTTAAACCCCTCATCCCCCCAATACCTACAATATATTGGTTCAATTTTTGATAATTTTAAAACCCACAATATGAGCTAACATGATAGGATATTGGTCAACAAGTGAAGACCCCGTGTCCACAACCAACTTCAAATAAATCTCAAAACAAATATTGTATAAGGTTTATCCAGAAGCTAATAAATATTCAATACATCCAAGAGGTAATACTAATTAACCAAGAGGTCATTTACTTATCGCTAGAAACATAATAAATCACATATATGAAATAGTTCAACATGTAGTCTCCAAAAAAATCCTCTTCCCTACTTGGAAAATATTTCCTTTAAATTATATTACAAAGTATTACAACAAAACAAAATTCCCAACATGTGGGATTACAACATCAAACAATTTAATTTGAACCAAGGGTAGAACTCACCTGGCATCTAAGTCCATCAAGAAATCAATGTCCTGAGATTTAGCCTATTCCAGATGTATTTCTGCCCTCAAAATCTCAAACACGATATCGCTCTTCTTCATCGTTTTCCATTTACCAACATAAACATCTATCCTAACCATCGTAGAACTAGGTGTCTCGATCCACCTCGTGATATCCTACAGGTTAAGATGGATGACACCCTCAATTTGCTCCTTGGCTGCAGCAAAATATCGGTCAACTTCATCTAATTTTATCTTGGGCGAAGGTGCTTCTTTGATTGGTTCTAGCATAAGCAACCCTAAGAAATCGAGTAAAACCTATGAATTTGTCCACCTATGCTTGCATGCTTTTTGGCCATCTTGGATGATGCTTCCTACTGCATCGCAGAGGATTCCCCAAGTTTCAACTGTCACTCTGATTTTGTTAGCCCAAACTTTATCCATGATTGGCATATCCTTTGATCCATCTATGACATTTGTTTTCCAGCCACTCACATCTTCCAACGCCTTAATTGCTGTAATTTTCTAAGTATAATGATCTTGCAGGACATCCGGCTATTATCCAAATGATTTGTACAGTTCCTGTGTTTCACACAACCCTGTATACAAGTTGTTCATGGATTGATGATACTACTCATTTACTTTACAAGCCAGCTGTTTAAATTCTTCAGTTGTTAATGTTGAAAATGATAAGGCAGATGAAGATATATGTAATTCTTTGAGTTGTTGCTCTAGGGTAGTATTGTGATTAGCTTGTTCTTTGTTCAGAACCTCTGATTTCTCAAGATGATTCTTGAGACTATCGATTTTATTCTCTGAATGTCTCTATTTATATTCATTCTCTTGTTTAAGGAGCTAAATATCCTTAAGGTGGTGTGCCTCAGCTGCTTCCAGATCCTTTCTTGCTTTCTATAGTTCATGTTCCTTACTGAGGAGATATTTAGTTAGCTGGGACACTAAGTTATAGTTAGACCCCGCAAAGACTCCCATAGCAACTGTTGTACCTAATTCTCCTTCCTTTTCATTAGGGGAATTAGTTCTCCAAACAATTTGATCAAAGCCAGACAGATGTTTTGGTGTTCCTTCTCTTGTCCTCTTCGAACCTTTCTTCAAAACAGCCTTGTCCTTCTTGCCCCAAAAATATTTCCCTAAGGAGACAACTGCATCTTCTCCAAAATCTGTCATGTCTTCTGCAGCTGAAACAACTTCTTTTTGCACTAAGGTTGATGACTGAGGTTTTGATTGTGAGACCGGGATTTCTACATTAAGGGGAGGAATGTCCAAGGTGGAAGTAGGGAAAATAGATATGAGGGAAGTGGAAGAAGTGGGAACAGGAGTTTTATTTTTAGGAATGTCGAAGGTGGAAGTAGGGAAAATAGATATGAGGGAAGTGGAAGAAGTGGGAATAGGGGTTTTATTTTTTGAAGAAGGGATAATAGAGATGGAAGAATTTTCCACTTGGGAAAAAGGAATACGAGAAGATGTGGTGGGAGTCTCAGTTGTATGGGGAATTGATGAAACACATGGAGAAACAAGGGGGATATCACTATCCAATTATGTTGATACTAATGTATCTCTATAAGTGTCCTTAAGAATAGGCTTTAAATCCACATGGGAAAAAGAGGGCCGAGGGAATAAAGCATGAAAAATATCTCCTGAAAACTGTGAATCAGGGACAAAAGATGTCCCAATGGTATACATATTCACAAGGAAAGTGGGATTTCTAGTCTCCTCCTCTAGATCACTATCAATTTTATGGATCTCAATCTCATGCTCAAATTGAGGCTCAACTTGTTGGATCATAGGAACTTGAGGAGGCACTTGATCTTGAAGAGAAACTGTAGCTATCTACAATCGATGTTGATCCCTGAGTACCTGCTGAGGTATTTTCTCTGTTTGAGCCACTAATGCTCCAGCCACTTCTAGTTGGTGAGAAACAAGCTGAGTTTTCTCGTTCTTTGGTGGAGGTTCATCCTCTTGGACATGTGTCCAAAGTTGAGCACTGATCTTGGATAAACCTTGTTTGAATTCTTCCCCTCTTTGAAGAGCTTCCATCTCTTAGGAAGAGTGAGCACTCCTAATAGTTTCTATGACAGCTTTTCCTTTGTCTTTGGACAGGGATGCTGAAGCAGAAGTTGTTGCCGCTTGCCGTCTTGCTTCTCTTTCCATGTTTTCCCTTACAACCTTGTCCTCTTCTTCAAATTTCAATTTTCTAAAATGAAGGGTAAACTCCTTCGTTTCTTTCTGATATTTAAAAACATGGGACTTTACCTCTGGAACAGTGATGTTTTCCACTGCTTCTTGAAAATCAACAAATTCCCTCTACATCAAATCATCTGGAAAATCTTCATGTTTATAATTGAACTTACCCTTTACTTGAGCAAAAAGGCTAGCGAGGAAAGCCTTAGGATCATGCAATCTTTTTCCAGCTTCTCCCAGCTTCATAGTTGTAATCCCTTTACCCAACAAAGTTGCATGAATAGAATTGGAAAATTCCTGTAAAACCATCTGGTCTGGAAAAATTCTGGGCAACAAATGGACGGTGTTGCTTCCCCAAATTCTAAAATAAGAGAAATATTCCCCGATGTACCAATCTCCATACAGACTAATTAAAGCCCTGGCTTTTACTAAAAATGCTGAAGCACCACCCTTGAAGATCTTATGATACATGGACCCTAAGAAAAGGTCGTAGATCTCATATATGCGAGGAACAAAATTATCATCCCACATGTCAGAGAAGTAAATATGGACTGGTGGATAATCCTTCTGCCAATTCCAACCTAGGTCAGGAAATAATGAAGTCACACAAAAAACGTCCATGACATAAGCCGACATGTAAAATTGGGGTTTTTTGCTTTTCCGGGTTTTCTGGTATTTATCAAATTTCTCTTGCAAATTAATAGATAATATTTGAGCCCAATTAAAGGACTCACATGTAACAATAATGTGCTAGGCTTCCGGAACTCATTCTGCTTTCAAAAATGTGCAATTTGTCTCACCATGTAATAGGAAGAACATGGCTGGGAGTAGTGAAAATGGTTCCTTGAACCATGAATAGGGTAGATATTACCTCGTTGTGAACTAAACACGGTAGGGTTTTCCATCCATGATTTTACCACATCTTCGTAATTGAAATGGAAGATTGCTTCATCAAGGAAGTTATGGTTTAGTAGTTGTTTCAGGGGTCTAAGCACATAAGCCTTAAAAAAAATATCAAGTTTGAACGACGCCAGAAATATGCCAATGTGGTCATTGAAAACTCCCTCCTTAGGCTTTGTGTGGTCGAGTGCCCACTTCGTCGCATATGTGTAGGGAATAAATGGTGGTATGGCAGCAATTAGATGGATCTGTGAGGTCCGAATTCCAATGTAAACCGATTGGGCATGAGGAATTCCCAAGAAATCATCATTATCGAAAATAGAATAAATTATCGACGAGTCTAGATATTGGTTTTCAGAAATATGCCCACTAGTGTCTATGAAGACTCTAGTGTTTGGGTCCCTGGACCTTTCTTCTTGCACAACTAGTTTTGATCTTGTGTTTCTACGACCCAAAGATGCCATTTATGCTCGAAATTTAACAAACCTGGTCAAAAATTACTACAGTGTACAAATAACAGGATAAATGGTCATTACGAGTTAACTTACCAGTGGAAATATTTGAAAACCACTGACATATGTAAGCTCGACTGAAAATAAAGCGCAATAAAAATCTCCAGAAACAATAAAAACGCAGGTAAAAACCTCAAAAATACAAACAAATAATATATCCAAAACCTCAATAGCAAAACAAAACCTAGACCGTGGATCTAAAGAAAAACAAACAACTGAAATTAACGTGCAAAAATCAAAACTTAGGAAAAATTATTGGGAAACTTTTGATTTTGTGTTTTCGACTTCCGCATTTTGCACTGTGGAAAGCGGATCAAAACAGAAATTTCTAAAATAAAAAGTCAAAGTTCTGATTTCCGCATTCTACGCTGCAGAAAGTGGAGGTCAGAAATACAGAAAATTTTATTATGAACTGATCCAGGAGGATCCAAGAAGGCAAAATTTTTTAAGTCCTCTAATCTTAGAAAAACCAGCCCCAGATCGAAGGGCTCGTCGAGACGATTCCAACGGCGTTCGTTTCACCTCAAACGGACTCTGTATGAGAAAGTTATCACGCTTTGTTGTATTGATGAAACAGACAAAATGGGGGTGCCACGTGGCACCACTGGCAGGGTGACACGTGGCATCCATACAAGATGACGAGGTATTGACATGGACCAATGAGGTTAAGACATGTGGCAACTCCCGGTTGGTTAATGCATGCCACATGGATGATAAGTGGTGAGGTGGCATCAAGTTGACACCTGACAAGGCATTGACATGGACCAATGAAATGGAGACACGTGGCAACTCCCGGTTGGTTGATTATGAAAAAGTATTTACCACATGTTAAGGGCTTAAATTGGGTTTGTGGAGCGCCACCACATGTGGCATAACAAATTTTGGTTATGGCTTACCACGTGCTATTAACAAACGTTGGTTATGGCGCTTTGTTACATGCCACCTAATATGGGGTAGAGACCATGGTTTTAAAACAACTTTGAATGGATTACATGCCATAGGGTGGAGCGCCACCACATGTGGCATAACAAAATTTTGGGCTAAAGTTTTAAAAAGTGGTTTGGTATGGTTTTAACCATATGAAAAGCCAACCAAAAGGGAATGCCTTTTTAAAAGGTATTTTAAATATGTTTGTTTTTATTTATTAAAAAAAAAACAAACCAACTACATAAAAACCAATTTGGAGAGTTGTAACCACATGCCTATTTAGGAAAAATTGTTGTAACTTGAGAAACCATGAGGATCATGTGAGAGGATTCCATACAAGCCTATATAAACCCTCTCATTTTCCTTTGCCACTCATGCTTTGGAGTGGAGACTTTGTAGCTAAAGGTGAGAAGGGAGATTGTGTAGCTCTACAGGAGGAAGGTACGAGTGTTTATACTCGTTTTACACCGTCTTCAGGCTTCGGAGTTGCTGGAAGCAGTCTTGTTGTGCTTTGGGTAGTGGTTCTCTTCCTGGCCATTGTCGCCAAGGTATCATTGTATCATTGCCATGTATTTTTGCCTTATGCTGAGATTATAGATCGGCCCTCCTATTGAGAAGCAGGCCCGGAGACGTAGTCCATCTTGGACGAACTCCGTTATCAACTTGTTATCTTTGTGTGTGTATTGTCTATTTTGTTTGGTTCCCTTCTTGTGAATTTGTGAGCTTCATTCATGTTCTTTATGCAATTCATGTTAACGTCATAGAGTAGCAAAGATCTTGTTTCCGGATCATGTTGTATCAGAGCAGGACTATTTGACGTTGGATTGTGAGTGTGGATGCTCACGAGGGCTAAACTGCAAGCTGGTGAGGGTACATTAGAGCCTTACAATTCCGAGATCGGACGTGCACACCGAAGGAGGAAGATGGAAGCTAATGATGCCCGCACCGAGATGGAGGAAAACTTTCACAAGGTCTTCTACATGATGGCCGACAAGGTAGACAAGTTGTTTGCAGACTATGAAGAACGCATGGCAAAAGAAAGAAAAGGCAGTGAAGTAAAGAAGGAAGACAAAGAAGTGAAGGACAAAGGCAATGCTTCAGTTAACCAAGGAGGAGGTGGCGAAGAGCCTCCTGAACCTCCCTCTTCACCTTCAGCTTCAAGCACAAGTTCAAGTGCTTCTTCCTCATCTCATTCTCAGCATTCCAAGGTTCCTCACAAAGAGCCTCAAAAGAAGCCCTTGTTGAAGCTCGTTGTGAAGTTTGATTTTCCCATGTTCAATGGGGAAGCGAATGCAGAGAATTTGAACAATTGGATAAGGCAAATTGAGGTCTATTGCCGAGTCCAGCAGATCAAAGAAGAAGATGTGAAGATTCAGTTGGCTTCACTTCGGCTGACAGGCACTGCACTTGTATGGTGGGAAAGAAAGCTTCAGCAAGGTAGCAAACAAATGGGTAATCTTCTCTTATCGTGGTCTGCTTTCATTTCTGCTTTACGTAAGCAATTTTATCCATTGGGTTATGTTCAAAAGGCTATGATGGATTGGCAAAGTTTTAGACAAGGCAAGGGTCAGAGTGTTCAGAGTTTTACTGAAGAATTTAGAAAGAAAGCTCTAGAGTTGAATATTTCTTTAGATTCTCCTGACACTCTTTTGAAGTACATTGGTGCTCTTCATCATTATCTATGCCATACTTTGCTATTGTTGAATCCTACTAGTGTGGATGAAGCAAGTGTTCAGGCTACTCATCTTGAGAGCAGGGGGAATCATTTTCAAGAAGACCATTAGAATAAGCCTTTCAAGCACAACAACAACCACAAGTTCAAGGAAAAAGACAAGAGCAAGAAGACAGCTACTGCCAAGAAAGAAGGAGGAAAGCTCCATTGCAACCATTGTGACACTGATGGGCATGATGAAGAAAGTTGTTGGAAGTTGCATCCTGAACAGAGGCCAAAGAATTTTGGAGGCAAAAAGAAGAAAAAGACTGTTGCAACAGCGCAACAAGATTTGGGTTCCGACTCAGGTGACAAAACCAGGATTACAGCCGTGGGAATGCAAGGTAACAAAACTCCTCATACTGGTTCAAGTTCTACTCATGTTTCTAAA
>LPNX010882606.1:323862-349913 GCA_001517045.1 Pseudotsuga menziesii
TTGTGCATTTGCTTCGAGGCTATTGCAACAAGCATCCTAAGTTATGGGATGAACAGATCCAGTATGTGCAGCATGCCTACAACAGGGCTATGAATTCTTCCACTCAGAGCTCGCTATTTGAGACATGCTTTGGGTACTTGCCAAAGAATCCATTGGACTTGACTTATGGGAGAGAGGTTGATTCAAGCGCTTCCAAGGATGAAGACAAAGCCCGCAGGTTCATTCAGAGAGTTCAACAGGTACATCAAGCAGTGCAAGAGCAATTGGAGAAGAGTCAAGCCCAGTACAAGGCTCGCCATGACAAGCATAGAGTTGATCATCAGTTTCAGGTGGGAGATCAAGTGTGGCTTCACATCAGCAAGGAGAGGATGAAAGGAGAAGGCAAGAAGCTCAAGCCCATTAGATATGGTCCCTTCACCATCTTGGAGAAGATTGGGACGAATACTTTTCGCTTAGAGCTACCACCATACATGCAGATCTACTCAGTGGTGAATGTGGAGAATTTGAAACTCTATGAGCCTCCCATGATCATGGATGAAAATGAGAATGTCTCATTGCCATCAGTTGATGAATTTGCTCCTGAGTACATGGATGAGCTAAAGGAAGATGTCATCTTGGACAGAAGAACAAGGACTTCTCGCAGAGGTGATGTTGAGTATCTTCGAGTGGGCATCAAAGGCACTCATCCAAGCAAGGCCAAGTGGATCGAGAAGGAGAAAGTGAGGGAGCAATTCCCTCACCTATCTGTTGATTAGTAAAGGCTTTTGGAGGCCAAAATCTTCTCAGTGGGGAGGAATGATCCAGGAGGATCCAAGAAGGAAAATTTTTTGAAGTCCTCCAATCTCAGCAAAACCAGCACCAGATCGAAGGGCTCGTCGAGACGATTCCAACGGCGTTCGTTTCACCTCAAACGGACTCCGTATGAGAAAGTTATCGCGCTTTGTTGTATTGATGAAACATGCAAAATGGGGGTGTCACGTGGCACCACTGGCAGGGTGACACGTGGCATCCATACAAGATGACGAGGTATTGACATGGACCAATGAGGCTAAGACATGTGGCAACTCTCGGTTGGTTAATGCATGCCACGTGGATGATAAGTGGTGAGGTGGCATCAAGTTGACACCTAACAAGGCATTGACATGGACCAATGAAATGGAACACATGGCAACTCCCGGTTGGTTGATTATGCAAAAGTATTCACCACATGTTAAGGGCTTAAATTGGGTTTGTGGAGTGCCACCACATGTGGCATAACAAATTTTGGTTATGGCTTACCACGTGCTATTAACAAACGTTGGTTATGGCGCTTTGTTACATGCCACCTAATATGGGGTGGAGACCATGGTTTTAAAACAACTTTGAACGGATTACATGACATAGGGTGGAGCGCCACCACATGTGGCATAACAAAATTTTGGGCTAAAGTTTTAAAAAGTGGTTTGGTATGGTTTTAACCATATGAAAAGCCAACCAAAAGGGAATGCCTTTTTAAAAGGTATTTTAAATATGTTTGTTTTTATTTATTAAAAAAAACAAACCAACTACATAAAAACCAATTTGGAGAGTTGTAACCACATGCCTATTTAGGCAAAATTGTTGTAACTTGAGAAACCATGAGGATCATGTGAGAGGAGTCCATACAAGCCTATATAAACCCTCTCATTTTCCTTTGCCACTCATGCTTTGGAGTGGAGACTTTGTAGCTAAAGGAGAGAAGGGAGATTGCGTAGCTCTGCAGGAGGAAGGTACAAGTGTTTATACTCGTTTTACACCATCTTCAGGCTTCGGAGTTGCTGGAAGCAGTCTTGTTGTGCTTTGGGTAGCGGTTCTCTTCCTGGCCATTGTCGCCAAGGTATCATTCTATCATTGCCATGTATTTTTGCCTTATGCTGAGATTATAGATCGGCCCTCCTATTGAGAAGCAGGCTCGGAGATGTAGTCCATCTTGGACGAACTCCGTTATCAACTTGTTATCTTTGTGTGCGTATTGTCTATGCTGTTTGGTTCCCTTCTTGTGAATTTGTGAGCTTCATTCATGTTCTTTATGCAATTCATGTTAACGTCATAGAGTAGCAAAGATCTTGTTTCCGGATCATGAACTTGTAACTTCTGATTTTCGTGTTTCGCACTGCGGAAAGTGGAAGTCGGCAATGGATTTCCCCAATGACTTGAAAAAAATGGATCCCCACTATCCGCACTGTGCAAAACAAATTTTATTAGGTGAAATGTCATTTTTGCTCAAAATTTGACAAACCTCATCAAAAATTACTACAGTGTAAAAATAACACGGTCTCTGTAAGCTCGAGCGAAAATAAACCGCAGTAAAAATCTCCAAAAACAGTAAAACAAATGGTTTAAACCTAAAAAATTCAAACAAATCTTGACCGTGGATCTAGCGAAAAACAAATGGCTGAGATAAAGGCGCGTAAATAAAAATAAAAATCAAACGCATTCCACAATGTGGAAAGCAGAAATTGGGAAATAAGATAAACAAAATATTAGACAAATACTATTTTGATTTCCGTATTCCGCACTGCAAAAAGCGAAGGTCGAAAGAATGGTGTTTATGTAATTGTAAATTCAGAATGTATTCACTTGTATATCTTATGTATTGTACCCCAATGTTTATTTGGGGAAGTGTTTGTAATGTAATTGAGTCATGTCATGCCTCGATGTTCCTATCGGGAGATTCAATAATGTAAATAAGTCATGTCAAGTCATTGTGGGTAACCCTCCTATTATTCAAGGGTTAAAGTCCCCGTAGTTGTGGGGCCCTAGGGTTGTTAGACTATCTTAGAGAATTCAGCCCCATGTGAGTTATTGTAAGTTGGGGCAATAGTCCCTACCATCTAAGTCAAGGTTAACCCGCCTTGTTGATCAGAGAGCAAAGTCCCCACAGTTGTGGGGCATTAGGGTCATTAGACTCTCCTAGAGATGTCGACCCTGGTAAGTAATTGTTAAGTGAGGCCGACATGATGGAGTGGACATTAAGTGAAGAAAAGAATATAAATAGAGAGTGAGCCTCTCTATTTATCACACACACACTCACTCAATGGGGTGCATGAGTGAGAGAGAAGTTGTTGGGACAAGAGAGAGACTACTGCTGTCGGGAGATCATCTTACTGTTTTTGGGGTTTTACTTTTGGTGCTGATTCTATCTCTGAGGAAGTTGCAGGATTTTCTCCTTTATGGTTTCCCTGAGAAAAATATTTGTGTTCATTGTCTCTTGTGTTTTATTGTTGTGCATGTTATTCTCTCAGATAAGATCCTAAGATCATAATGCTAGCTTGAATGATAGAACTCTAACAAATGGAATCCCCTCATGACTTGAGGGTAAAAATGTTGAGTCTTTCCGCAACTGAATGAAGCATCTACAAAAACATGAACATTCCACTTAATAAAATCAGCTTCCAGTGCGGAACACGAAAATCAAAAGTTACATGTCTGTAATAAAACTTTATGTATTTTCGACCTCCGCTTTCTGCAGTGCGGAATGGAGAAATAAAACTTTATGTATTTTCGACCAAAACGATCTAAACCGTAGATCTAGGATACATGGACGACAAAGACCAAGGTGACAGAAATAGAACAAGTAAGTGATAAAATACAACAAATTGTATTTTTTGATTTTCGTGTTCCAAACTTCGGAAGTCGGAAATCGGGAAGTGAAGATTCGATGCACAAACATCTGACTGTTCCGGTTTCCGAACTCGAAACAGGAAAGGGTGAAAATCGGAAAACTGACAAATCATAAGTGTAAAAAGTGATCTTGTCGACTTCCTCTATCCGAAAATCGGAAGTCAGAAATCAAGAATATCATAAAAACCTTTGGATACAAAGCCCGTGGATTTGTGTGAAGCGATCTAGGTAATTGTTACTATAATTCTAAGTTTTTTAAAGGTGTTTTTATTATTATTTCAAAGAGATAGAGAGAGTGAGGGAAAAAGAGGGAGAGAGAGAAACGGCCAAGAGAGAGAGACAAAGAGAGAGGGAGGAAGATATCGAGCGAGGAAGCAGGGAGGAGAGAGGCAAGGGGGAGAGATACGTTCATCCTTCGTTGATGTATTTAGTCATAAATACATGGATGACGGAGACCAAGGAAGCAAAAATAAAATGAGTAAGTGATAAAATACAAAAAAATGTAGTTTCCCATTTCCGCGTTCCGAGCTTCGGAAGTCAAAAATCGAGAAGTAAAGATTCATGCACAAATATGTGACTATTCCGGTTTCCAAACTCAGAACGGGAAATGGCGAAAATCAGAAAACTGACAAATCATAAGTGTAGAAAGTGATATTGCCGACTTTCGTGATCCGAAAATCGAGAATATCATAAAACCTTTGGATACAAAGCCCGTGGATTTGTGTGAAGCGATCTAGGTAATTGTTAGTATAATTCTAAGTTTTTTTAAAGGTATTTTTATTATTATTTAAAAGAGAGAGAGAGAGTGAGGGAAAAAGAGGGAGAGAGAGAAACGGGCAAGCGAGAGAGAGAGAGAGAGAGAGAGAGGGAGAGAGAGGAACGGGCAAGCGAGAGATACAAAGAGAGAGAGGGAGGAAGATATTGAGAGAGTAAGCAGGGGAGAGAGGTACGTTAATCCTCCGTTGTTGTATTTAGCCATGAATGTCTTGAGGTAAAACGTCAGTTGTAAGTCAAGTCAGTAGTACCCACAAAAGTACTATTAATATGTAACTTTCAGTCTCCGAAGGTAAGTAAAAAATGTTCGGTTGCGAAAAGACTCAATATTTTTACCCTCTCAACTTTGCACCTCTCCGTGCAAATATTAGTATAAAGGATTATCATTTTTCTTTCTTTTGTTGATGTAAATATAATTTTATAAAGTTTAAATAAATTTATGTTTGTGCAAATATTAGTATGAAGGATTATCGTTTTTCTTTTTTAGGTAAATATAATTTTATAAGGTTCAAATAAATTTATGTTTGTTTTAGGGTTAAATAAATTTATGTTTGTTTTAATTTTTTAGTTTTTACTACATATAGTCTCAATACCTCTAACATTTAACCTCGATATTAAGATTGTTGCAATTAAAACTCATATACCGAAAAAGTGAATTTTGATTCTATAAGCTTCATTTTTCTAACTATTTTATTGTAAAATTATCTGATCATAATTTTTCTATTTTCTTTTTAAACAAAACTGGCCTTGCCGAAAATGACAAGGACGTCTGCTCCAGCTTGTAATGAAAGCAGCAGCCTAAGAGTATTCAATGTCAATCACCTAAAAGTATTCAATGCCAATCAATACACACAGACCTCTGATGTTTGGAAAAGTACGTCTTATCTTATGTTTTGTAACTAAGATTTAAATTAAATTAATATTTGATGTGAACCAGAACCGCCCTTGAAAAATGACTGCAGGTTGGCTGTGTTTATTTCTGGTGCCCCTTTGTGTACGCCATCTTATTTTCAATGAAGAGCATTTGGAATGAGACAAATTCAAAATTAAAAATATCTCTCCCAAATTCAACTTTCAAACTTTATCTCCTATCAACAACCTGCTCAGTCATTAAGAATTGATTTGTCATCAATCATTCATTATTTTGCTTATTTAATCGTATAACCAACGTTAAATTTTGATGATTATTTATAGATATCTGCAACTCGATTTGTGAACATTGACAAAAATGGTAAAATTACTCGTAATTTATGGTGCAATTCCCCCTAGGGTGTGAGCAGAAATGGCTCTCCAACTCCTATTGGACCCTCCCAACTTGTCAAACAGAGTATGGATATTGTTATCAGACTTCATTTACTATCATTTGGTATGGTTAAGAGTTATGCAACAGAGGTGTAAATATTCATATTCGAATGCATAAATTCAGTGATATTTGCTTAAGGGAAATGACATGTAAATGCTCAACTTTGACTCACAAATTGTGTATATAATGGTTCATAGCAGAGCATAATGAATATATACCATTAACATAATAGTAATAGCTCACTAACATCATATAACATCATAGCCAAGTTGCAACATACATCAGATATACAACTCCATTGAAATGGGAAATCAACACATGGAAACTAGTCAGAACAAAGCTTGAAAATGTGGACATTTGCACATGTATTTATGCTAATTTCGACTTATAGAGAGGATGGGAGACATATTACAAAGCCATAAATAGTTCACCCATGCATGGGAATCAACAAAACTTAATGGGGTGCAACCACCATTCACACAAGCGAGCCATCCTAGAGAAATATGGAAATATTGAAGTGGGAATTGAGAGAATGGGAGGAGAGATGGGTCACGAACAGTAGCAACCTCCTATCTGCAGTAAAAGCATTCCATTAAGATCTAAATGAGAGGCCAGGGTGGCCTCTCCCACAACCAAATTGGATGAGAATCTCACTCTCTCGAAATTGGCTCACTAGTAGGGTAAGTGAGCATTCACCATGCAATGGACAAGCTAGGGTTTTCCACAATGCCAAAGGAAAATTCTCAAATGATGAAAATCCATTCTCATTCATCATGAAATATTTTTATAACCCTCCTAAGGTTCTCCAAGGTCGAATTCACTCCCATAGGCTTCCTCCAACTCATCCTTGATTTTTAGTAACCTCCATGACACTTGTCCTTCTCCTCAACCCTTCATCCTCCTCCAAATCCGAATTGTTGCCACCAAACCCCAAGCACGTCCTATTGGAGGCTATTTTTAGCCATGACATGTCAAATTGTCATTGATCTACAATCAAGTCTGCAATCAGTCCTGACTTGTCATAGAATCTTCCATCATTGTTGTCATAAAATGCAGGGAATCTCTCTCTAAGCGGCACCTAGTTTCTCCCTAGCCTCTTCCTCATCTATGGGGAGTTACTCCTCTTCACCCATCTGAATCCTTGGGCTCATGATATGTTACTTGACATCTCTTCACCTTCCAAGAACATCCCATTACTCATAATTTCGAATTTGGGGTTAAAATATGACATGTGTAAGGAATAATCTATCCACCCAAGGTTTCCATGAACCTACAAATGTCCTTATAAAGCAATGCCACTTTATTTTCTCCATATTTATTATTTGTATGACCCAATTTAATGTGTAAATGACAAACCAAGTTTCTCTTGGGTCCCATAGCTCCCTTATTGCAAAATTTAATGCCTCCTCCCCAACCTAGGGAACTAGTAGGTGGGTGAAACATCGCCAACTATTAGTCTCTTTCAGATGGGGACATGACAATCCTCTGCACCCAATATTGCTGGTCCTCAAGCAATGCCAAGTTTGGATGATGCAAAATTTGTTCATCTTCCCAAGTGGCTTCATCACTAGGAAAATCCTTCCATTGTACCAAGTATTCTTTTATTGTTTCGCTTCTTAACCTTCTCTCCCTTGTTCACAAGATTTTGTCTGGAATGAGAACAAATTGTTCTTCATCATCTAGAGGAGGTAAAGTATCTGAAACTAAAATAGGATGACCTATAACCTTCTTTAGACATGAAACATAAAATACATTATGATTATTTTTGTAAGCAACAACAATATAGATTCATATTCAAAATAACAAAATAAGTGTATAGAGCATAAAAGATTGTTACGAGGGATTTAGACTAATAGACCACCTGCCTAATCTGTAAAAAATACTTGAGTTTGGGTTAAGAGAAAAATGGAAAAGTATGCTCTCTTTAGAGCTACAAACCTTGACAGACATATTACAAATTAAAAACTAATTGTATACAGACATGAAATGGACATAATTTAAAACCAAGGAAACCCAAAAAAGCTGTGAGTCACAGAGAGAAATAGGGATGATAATGGAGCTTCTAGGTTGTTGCATCGTCAACAAAGAAGTTTGGTGTCTCCTCCAGGATTGAGCAGGGTCTGTAATCATCCACTCGATTCCTCGGTTGCATATCTCGCATCGGCTGAGCGAAGAAGACTTATGTTGGAGCCTCGCATCCATGCTAAACATGCGTAGCGATTCTTGTGTTTTTCTTGGGTTTCTGCAACAAACCAGGAGAATTTCCCACTGCTGCCAAGGTCTCACCCTTTCCATGCTGGTCCTTCTCGTTGTTTCCATCCGTGTTTCCTGCACTGGGAAACACTGAGTAGTGCCTCAGGTTAAAGTTTACTTCCAGGAATCTGAGTTGTGCATTTGTTTGGTTGATACAAGTGCACATGCATTGGTCCAACTCCCTCGCCCCATTCCACTTAACCATCATGTCCTCCATCAACTGTCCCCGCATATTCATAACCATCCAGTAATGCTTAATCCTACCGCCACTTTGACCAGATGCAAGATGATCAGAGACCACTTTGGATTCCCACTCATCAATCATACACCAAACTGGTAAGGAAACCTGTGCTATGAAACCATCAGTATCCCCAATGTTTTCCTTATGGCTCCCTCTGCCCCAACCAGTTATACCTCTGCGTGGAGTGACTCTTTCTCTGGGCATTTTTTTCTTCGGCCTTGCAAAACTGGAATTGAACACAGAGGATTGAACACAGAGCAGAGTCAAGAGAACCAGAATGCACGTAGGAAGGAGGTTAGCGGGCCTCATAGTTTGAAGTGCCGACATTGTAGATCACTACGTTAAAACGTGCATGCATTAATTTTCAAGTTATGCCCATAATGGACGTGGCTAGCCAGCATCCTGCGGCGTTGGCAAGCATTTCACCACCCACCAAATTTAATTCAGTTATGCCACCACCCGCCATGCTTCCTGTGCCATCGCCACATGGTTTGAGGTCTCACGTGTCATCTTGCTTGTCACCTACATTCGGGGTTGGCATATATTGTTTGGAAATCGTTTTACAGTATTTGAGTATAGCCTCCAAATTGAGAGTGGTAAAGTTGCTATGAATTAGAGCCGAATTACAGCAAACCCTCTGATTGGCAAGTCGACCAACCAATGAAATGGATTTTTTTCTAAAATGGTGGAAGGTTATAGCTTTGTATTTTTGAAGGAATTCATTTAGTTGGCTTAGTCCATACTCCATTTTCTAGGTGGGTGAGATATTCTCCATGTGTGTTCCATTCTGCAAGCATGTGGCCAACAATAGGATTATTTGTGAATCTCCTTCAACAATTAGTGGGAGGAGATTTAGACTCACAGCCATTTGAACTCCTTCTGTTAGCCCAGATAGTTCTGTTGCATTGTTGTTGTCATGTCCCATGTATCCCTAGTAAACATATTGGATAGTTCCAGTGCAATCCTAGATTGCTCCCCTGAATCCCACTTCTCCCGAGTTTTTCTTAGACACACCATCAAAATTAAGTTTGTAGAATCATGACGGCGGTGTCTCCCAGTTTTCTGAGCTTGAGATGTGCAGCTTGGGGGGGGGGGAATTATGGTGACTAAAATATTTTGGATCCATCCCCCATCCATGTTATACCTAAATACTGTCACCGTCATGTGATGAGATCCTTAACCCCTATTTTTTCCCTTAATCCCAAAACTTGGAGTGGAAACTTGCTCTAGATGTTAATTCTACTTGAAAAAACCTAGCACCGTGCTTTTCCTTTGGCTTATGAGTAGTACCTTATTCAGCACCACCTGTGTCCTATTATAGAGAAGCGGTGCCACCATTGATGTGCTTTGTTGTTGAAGTAGTTCTCACCTAAACCGCTCTATCATAAGGGAACAAAAGCGGTACCCTGGGTGAAATGGGAAAAAGAGAAGTTTCTTGAGGCTTCTAGATCATAAGCCTCATGTCCTCCCTTATCCCTATCAATATGGGTTAGTTGAGCTTGAGATCCCTCTTGGTAGGATCTTAGAGCCACCTCACCCACAATTCTCTCAACTATCCCTATCCATTGAGCCTTATAAATACAAGCTCATATCCATAGTTGAGGGGGAGAACTGAATGGTATTGTTGTGTTGTTGAATTGACTACCTAGTCCAATCCATTGGAGAGCACAAGAGAGCAAGTTGGAGATTTTGGGTATGAAGTGTTTGTCTTGTGGAGGAGTTTGTCAACACTAAGGAAATGGTTGTAAGCTTCTTCATTCATTCTTAATGCAAAGATGATTTCCGTCCCACATATCTGTTGTTTTGATTTCACATGTATATGTTACTGGATTCCTTAGTCACTAGTATGGATGTGTAGATGATTTTCTGGTAGCTTTGATGTTCTTGTTTGTTTGACATGTTTGCAGGTACACAGGTTCACGATCAAAGCAATATTCTAGGTGTTTACAACATTCAGGGAAGGTCTTCATCCTTTGTCGTTCACTCATTTGTTCTGGATCTGAACCATTCAGACCAGAGGAACAACTTCTGTTAGTAGAAGGTGCAATATTCCTAATAAAAAATATGGAGACTCCACTGGGGAGAAAAGAAAATTTTAGTTGATCTGATCTTCCTCAGTATTTGAACCCTTGTCCGAATCCGGGCTCCATATCCAACTCTCTTCAGTCAAATCTACCATCTGACTTAGTGAATTTTGGTTTGAAACTTTCAGATCTGTTCAAGTCTGAACTATTTCGACTTTATATGCTCCTTTTTACTATTAATTCATCAATCTTTACCTTGATTTAATCAATTTTTAAGTTGATTTCTCGTTCTCCTTGTGTTTTGGATCTATTCAAAGAACCACACATGTGCTGTTGGCAACAAGTGGTGCCACCGCCTGAACTCTGTTAGCCATAAGCGGTGCGACCGCCTGAGTCCCTTTATCCAGAAGCGGTGGTCATCCAGAACTACTCTGTCAAGACCCCTCCAGCGCGGTGCCAGGTAGGCCTTGTTCTAGAACTAGTTTTTTGTGATTTTTTGCAAAAAGTTGGATTTTGCTTGCTTTTAGCCCTGCACTGTCAGGCTTGTGTTTTGAATCTGTATGCTCATGGTTGAAAAAATTCAAAAGCTAGATTAGGCTTGTTGATTATTCATTTGCTTTCATGCTTGTTGGTTGTGATTTTGAAAGGAATTTTTGAAATCTTAAGTTTTAGTTAGATCTCTTTTCGTTTCCTTTATAAATAATGAAAGAAAAACCACTTGCTTAGCATCTTAATTTCATTTTTTCCATAGAGGACTTCTTTTTGCTTTTAAAAAGAATTTTTTTTGATTGAGATTAGGTCATTATCATTATTGAGCATAAGGCATTGGATCTCTGATTAGCCTCACAAGCTTTTAGGTTCTCTTTGTTCTTTTGTCTCTCTTGCATTAGTACTATCTCATCAAAAGAAAAATTAGTGTAGTTTTAAGTTATATCTATCTATGTTTAAAAGAAAAATCGAAAATATAGAGTGCATATGCATGTAGAGTGCTTGTTGTTTTTCTTTTAGGAAAAGAGACTCTTACCCCTTTGATTTCTTTCAAAAAGACAAATGAGTTTGGAATGTGTTGCTTGTCTTTGGATTTGATTTATTCAAAGTAGTTGTTTGGGAATTTTTAGTTTTCAAAAATAAAAGAAAATAATCTCTTTCCCTCCCGTAAGTAGGCATACCATGAACGTTAAAGTGAAATATTTACATCTACATTCTGCATGGTTTTACTTTTTCTGTCAAAATTCCATGCATTCACCTAACCGTCCATTTTACAATTAATGGTAGTTATAGGATTAAAATTTACATAGCAATTTGAGTGATAGGCTAGAGATGTGTTCGGGTGTCGTTAAGCGTAGGAGATGTTGTTACTTGTCCACGTTACATCCTGGGACTCGCACGATTCTTCCACATGCCGTCGGTATATCGAACAGCCTTTCATCTACCCTTGAGGTATATAGAAAGGTACTTCATGTACTCAATTGTATATAGGAAGGCCCCTTGTGAACGATTATGCATTAGACAACACTGCTACCAATTTGAGCTCCCATGTACCTTGTGTATATCAGGAGACCCCACTGGGATACCTTATCTATCTGAGAAAAGCCCTTTGGCCATCTTGCTTGGAGCCATACACCAAAAACAATATTCAGGAAGATTACTATGCACGTACCCTTGAGGTATATCACGAGTGGCACCTTCTTGACAATCCTGGTGAGAGACTTGACTATTTGAACTCCTCCTGTCATTTAAGTTTGCTTGTTTGGCCTATAGCTTGAGTAGGGAAATTTTTGGTGTGTTTTCTAGTTTTGATACCCTAGCTTAGATAGGAATTGTACAAACTGGATGAATTAAGACAGCCCAGAAGAGTATGGGGCTTAACCCCTGATTTTATTCCTGTTTTAGGAGAAAATCCTATGGAAGCTATCAACCAAGGAGATTCTACCAACTCCCAAGTGGGAGAAAATGTGGTTGCAGAAAGAGGAGATCCATTGTTAGTTTTTCATCATTCAAGCTAGCATTATGATCTTAGGATCTTTTAACTGAAAGAATAACAAGCACAATAATAAAACATAAGCACATCACAAGAGACAAGAGACACAAAGATTTTTCCTCGGGGAAACCATAAAGGAGAAAACCCGGCAACTTCCTCAGAGATAGAATCAGCACCAAAATAGTGAAACTAGAAAATAGTAAGATGATCAACCGACAACAACACTCTCTCTCTCTCTCTCACTGAGAGAGCTTCTCCTCTCTCACTCATGCGCCCCAATGAGTGAGTGTGAGTGTTGCAAGTGAGATAAATAGAGATTATCACTCTCTATTTATATTCTTTCATTCACTTGAAGTGCACTCCAACATGTCGGCCTCACTTAACAATTACTTACTAGAGCCGACATCTCTAGGAGTGTCTAATAACCCTAGTGCCCCACCACTTGTGGGGACTTTGCCTCCTCCGACCAATAGGAGGGTAACACAATGGTGGGGACTATTTCCTCGACTTACAATGACTCACCTAGGGTCGAATTCACTAGGATAGTCTAATAATCCTAGTGCCCCAAAACTGTGGGGACTTTAACCCTTAGACAATCGGAGGGTTACCCACTATGACTTGACATGACTTGTTTACATAATTGATCCTCCCAATCGGAACATCGGGGCATGATAATATGACTCAATTACATTATAGATATATCTCAGAAGAAACATCGGGTTACAATACATAAGAAATATAGATGAATACATTCCCAAGTTACAATTACATCAACACTCCCTCTTAACTAGGAAGGTATTCTCTCGACACAATTTATTAGCACAAGTCTTCTTCTTTGTATCATCTGGGTCATCGTCAAGTCCTTGTCATATTCAAGTCATCTTTGTCTTCAATTCATCTTTCATTTGGAGTTGAATCATCACTAGATCTAGATCATCGTCACTGGATCATACTCGATCTAGAACATCGTCATTGGATCATACTCGATCTGGAACATCATCACTGGATCATACTCGATCTGGAACATCGTCATTGGATCATACTCGATTTGGAACATCGTCATTGGATCTGAATCATCATTGGATCTGGATCATCTCTCGATCTGGATCAACATCACTCGATCTGGATCATCACTGGCTATCATCACTGGATCTCGATCATCACTCGATCTGGATCATCACTGGTGCTATCTCATGATTCTTCTCGTCATAGGAAGTTCTACATGGCCAACCCTTTTTCATGCTGGTTGTAGGCCTAGCTATCATGTAGGTCTTCGCCCAGCACTTACATCTAACCTACTCGTCAGAAAGGCACGCCCAACACTCACATTTGATCATGTAGGAACCAATCCTATAATCATATCAGAAAGGTCCAACACTCACATTCACCAGCATGGTAGGCACATCTACTACCATATGTGAAATGGCTCTGCACTCACATCCATCAGCATGATAGGCACAAACTACTATCATCTGTAGAAAGGCACTGCACTCACATCCACCAGCATGGTAGGCACACCTACTACCATCTGAGGAAAGGCACTACACTCACATCCACCAGCATGGTAGGCACATCTACTACCATCTATGGAAAGGAACTGCACTCAGATCCACTAGTATGATAGGCACATCTACTATCATCTATAGAAAGACACTGCACTTACAATCACCAGCATGATAGGCACATCTACTATCATCTGTGAAAAGGCACAACACTCACATCCATCCAAGCGAGAACACATCCTGCTCACAATGATGGAAGGGCTTGCACTCATATCTGATCTTGTAAGAACCAATCCTATAGTCATATCAGAATGGCCCCCAGTCCTTGGCTCAACTACCTGGTAACTCACCAAGTGCCTCCATTCTCAGAATGGCAGTTGCCCTTACATCTGTCCTACTCGAAAGAATGGCCAGCACTCATATCTGACATGGAAGGAAGAAATCCTCTCACCATGATAGAATGGATCAGCACTTACATCTGACCTACTTGTCAGAATGGCTATGGATCTCAGCACTCATATCTATCATGGAAGGAACCAATCCTCTCACCATGACATAATGGCTTAGCCCTTACATCTGACCATGGAAGGAACCAATCCTCTCACCATGTCAGAATGGCTATGGGACTCATCACTTTCCCTCAGAGGAAATCTCGATCTGGAGAACACCAAGCTTCTCCCTGAAGTACTCAAAATTCACTCTAGCCAATGGCTTTGTCAATACATCAGCTATCTGTTCCTCCATCGCAACATACTGGAGCTTCATAGCTCCCTTATGCACCATATCCATAATATAGTGATACTTGATCTCGATGTGCTTTGACTTGTCATGGAACACTGGATTTTATGACAACTTCATGCAACTCTGGTTGTCACAATGTATACAAGTAGCATCCAACTGGAGATCAAATATATTGGACAGTAGCTTCCGCAGCCATACTACCTCACAAATAGCTGAACAAGCTGCGACATACTATGCTTCAGCTGTACTCAGTGCCACACAGGATTGCTTCTTGCTAAACCAAGAGATCACACCTGATCCCATACTGAAGCAACACCCTGAAGTGCTATTCCTATCAATGGAACTATTTGCCCAATCTGAATCAACATAACCCTCTAGGTTAATCTTTTGATTCGCATCATACTTGAGCCCATAATCAACTGTACCCTTCAAGTACCTCAGAATATGCTTTGCAGTCATCTAGTGAACATGTCTCGGATTTGTCAGGAACTGGCTCAAGGTGTTCACAGCAAAGCAAATATCTGGTCTCGTGTTCATCAGGTACATCAAGGACCCAATCATCTGATGATACATCATAGCATCAATCGTCTTTGATGAAGCATCACTCAATAGCTTCAGGTTTGATGGCATAGGTGTGGCCATAGTCTTGCAGTCCATCATCCCAAACCTCTTCAGGATCTCTACTGCATACTTCCCTTTTCCAAGGAAGATTCCATCCATACTCTGCCACACCTCCATACCTAGAAAGTAATGCATCATACCCAAGTCCTTCATCTCGAACTCAGCAGCAAGCTTTCTCTTTGTATCAATAATCAACCCATATGTACCTATCACAAAATAGATCATCCACATATAGTAGGAGCATCACTGGGTTTCCATCCTCAACCTTGTAGTAAAGGTTGGAATCTGATTTTCTCTTGGTAAAGCCTAGAGTCATCAGTAATCTATCCATCCCGTCGTACCATGTCGATCCTCAGGATATTCTGTAGTCACTCCCTCTGAAGCAGAGCATCATACTCCCTCTGTCTTCTATACTCTATGCACTGAAACATTCTGTACTGGAGTGACAAGTAGCTTCCTATGCTACTATTATTCTATGTATCCATCTAGTGTATAGAATTTCATCTTCAACCTTGTAGCAAAGGTTAAGATATTCATCAATCTCATCATGTATGTGTTTCAATTCTTACTAGCTGCAAATGTCTCTTCGTAGTCTATGCCTTCTTTTCGTGAGAATCCTTATGCTATGAATCTTGCTTTGTATCCTACGATGTTTCCATCTACTGCATGATGGAACTACGAACTTATCTTTATGTGTCGATACTGCATCCTAGACATCATTCTTCTTGAACTGGTCTTCCATTTCTTCTTGGTTATTTCTTCATGGCTAGAAGGTTCTGTATCAATGATGTCGCTGTATTCGTCATATTATTCTTTTATTTTTGAACTGTCGTCACTTGTTCTTCAGAACAAGTCTTCATTCTTCTTTGCTTGTAGGAGATTATGTATGCGATCTTTCCTACAAGTCAAATGCGTTTGTATGGTTAGAAACATTTCATAAGAAATATTTATACTGGCAATTTCTTATGCATAAATATATGATCATGCAACTACTTTAGCTAATACAACATTTATCCATATCTCACTGAAACTTTCTAGATTCCTTCCATCTCTACCAGGACAACATTGAGATTGTGCACTAATCCAATATGTCAACAAAGAGGTTTCATTCTAGATAAGTAGCAATGGAGAGTTGTATAGCAACATGATATACTTACCCATCACATGTATATTAGTATTATACTGTCGTTAATGGAAACATTCTATCATGCATAATACATTAACTGAATATAAACAAATGCATAACAAAACAATGAAATGACAATTGAATACTTATCTTTTATTTGTTTCGTGGGTAGATTCCTTCTTGAGCCTTCAGCTTCATCATCTTCTTCATTCATAATAGCATCGTTTCTTATCCAAATGCTAAGGTGGATAAGAGGTTCTTCAAGAGTTGAGTTCTTCATATTCCTCATTGCTTGAGGTATCTTCTTTGGAAGGTGAGAGCTTGATCTTCATTTGCTTCCATCTTCTCTTCTCTTCTTATGAGTCGAGCTTCTTCTTCTTCCCAGTGTCTTCTGAAATTGATCACTTCCTTCTGGCACACATTCCTTGAATGAATGAATCCTATGATCCTGGGAGGCCATTCAAGGTGACCATCACCACTTTTGCATTCTTCACTTCTTCTTTTACCACTTCAAGTTGTTCTTTGATTTGAGAGACCCTTATGACTGCATGGTCTCTGCATTCTGGATCTTCACATTCTTCAACTGGAATCTTAAGGTTGTCTTCTGATATATGTTCTTCCCTTCAAATAGCTTGGTCAAGGAATCAAACCTCATCGGTGTCTTTAGGGAAGACACTTGTGGTACAAGTTGATTCGTGACTGAATCAACCATCATCTTCTTGGCCTTGACCAAGTTCTTATTGTGTAAGGCTTCTAGCCTCATCTCCCTCTGGAACTGGAACCCCTATACTCATGTAGGTTTCCAATCCATTTTCTTTAGGGAGATCATATACTTCCATGCTTGGAATTTGTCAACTTAAACAATCTTATCATCAGACTGATGTGATAGATCACTTTGAAATGAGAACCTCAAATGAAAATAGCATAGGATTAGATCTTACCGATTTGAGGTGTCCATCATGGTTCTGGAGCTGGTTGATCTAGGGTTTGTCACAGTAACACTAATTTTCAAAACTTGGAATATTTCAGATCTGATTGGATAGACAGATAGATCTCTTCAAATGGAGCTGTCCAATGTACTCCTTTTCTGAAAATAGTGGAGGGAAGCTCCTGGAACAGGAAGCCCTAGTTTTCCAATTTATTCTGCGTAAATTCATGTTACTGTTTGTGTGATATCTCCGAACTTACTAGTCCTCTGTGTATGAAATTTTGCACTGAGGTAACCTCTCATGTCCCTGTTCCAATCCTATAGGTTTCATCAGAATTAGTTTCACCAATTGGGATTTAGGATCCTTTTCCCAAGGTGACCTGTTACAGGACTGTTCAGAACAACGAAGTTGTACGGCATTCCACGTGTCACTGGTTCATTATATGAGTCTGATATTTCGACCACCGAAGGTACAATTCATTCCCTTTCTGGAACATCTTCAGGAATTCCATTTGGACCTCTATAGCCCAAGATATTGTATTTCTCCCCAGGTGTCCTATTTAGGGATGAATTCTAGAAGAGGCTGGAACCCTAACTTGGAGGGATCATAGCTCCCAGAATATAGCGAATCGAGTCTGATTTTTGGACGCAGTATTCATCAGGATTTTATATTTTTCCCCTACAATTTTCAAGTCCTGAACCTTCGCCAATATCGGGATATAGAGAATGTACCAAAACTTAGCAGTTTTAGTATTTAGGGTTTTTCTAGCTCGGGGTCAAACTAGGGTTTGACTTTCATGGAGTTTTACCCAACCAAATTTCTTGATCCAGGTCTCTAAAATTAGGTTTTTATGGGGAGAAAAATCCTATGCTGGGCTCACTCAAAAATTTCTCTTTTGTAGAAATCCCTAATTTCCGCATCGAAAACTGAAAATGCTCGGAATCGAATTCCGCTTCGACAGAAAGATGCGCCCTTCAATGGAGAATCAGCCTAGCATACTTTTGCTGATGGATTGTGGAGAGAGACCCAAAAAGTAAGAATCCCTAGCTTCTGTAGCTGCACAATGTCTTCTTCTCAGGTTAGCTCTGATACAATGTTAGTTTTTCATCATTCAAGCTAGCATTAAGATCTTGGGATCTTTTAACTGAGAGAATAACAAGCACATCACAAGAGACAAGAGACACAAATATTTTTCCTCAGGGAAACCATAAAGGAGAAAACCCCGCAACTTCCTCAGAGATAGAATTAGCACCAAAACATTGAAACTAGAAAACAGTAAGATGATCTCCCGACAGCAGTAGTCTCTCTCTCTCACACACTAAGAGAGCTTCTCCTCTCTCACTCATGCGCCCCAATGAGTGAGTGTGAGTGTTTCAAGTGAGATAAATAGAGAGGCTCACTCTCTATTTATATTATTTCATTCACTTGAAGTGCACTCCAACATGTCTTCCTCACTTAACAATTACTTACTAGATCCGACATCTCTAGGAGTGTCTAATCACCCTAGTGCCCCACCACTTGTGGGGACTTTGCCTCCTCCGACCAATAGGAGGGTAACACAATGGTGGGGACTATTTCCCTGACTTACAATGACTCACCTAGGGTCAACTTCACTAGGATAGTCTAATAACCCTAGTGCCCCAAAACTGCAGGGACTTCAACCCTTAGACAATCGAAGGGTTACCCACTATGACTTGACATGACTTGTTTACATAATTGATCCTCCCGATCGGAACATCGGGGCATGATAATATGACTCAATTACATTATAGATATATCCCGGAATAAACATCGGGTTACAATACATAAGAAATACAGATGAATACATTCCGAAGTTACAATTACATCAACATCCATATCCTTCCCATGCGCCTCCCTTGGTCCAACAACCATCTAGGGGTAATACTTCATTCCATTCTCCCATAGAAGGTCATGTTGATGATACTTCCAAACCAGATTATGGTCCTAATGCTCCATTTTGGGATACCTCTATAGGATAGGCCATTGCTTCATTTGGCACCCGTTTAACCTCTTCTGAAGAAGTTTCACCAAATGAAGAATAACGTAGACAATACCAGGAAACTATTCTCCTTGCATAAGAAATTGAGAAGAAAATAGATAACATATTGGGTACACCACCACTTCGTTCAACAGTTTTTCCTGTGGGATATCGCTCACTTGCTGATTTTATGAGACCCATTGAACCTATTCCAGATCACACTGTGACTCCACATAATCCAGGTCAAACTACCAACCCCACCACCTCCCATATTATGTTTGTTCCAAATCCTCCCAGGTCTTTCGAACCTGGGGCACAACATTCAATTCCTGTTTCATCAATACCTTCTAGTGTCGGGGGGCAATGCCCGGCACGACCTACGTTATCTATCACTGGAATTGTATCTAGTCATGGGAAGACCTCTAGTATAGAGCAATCTAGATTTTATGTCCCTCCTACCCACACGGATGTGGTTAACCCCCCATCCCGTTCAGGTTAGCCCTTGGGGATACAACCTGTAACCAATAAAACCTCTTGGGGGTTTGGTTACAGAGCAAATCAAGTACCTGTAGGAAATATTAATTACCAACCTAACCCTACAGGAATGCCGTATGCTAGAATTCCATATCCTAGTAATAATTTCATGCCATGGGGGCAACCTAACTGGTCTTACATGGAAGCTATGAGAGGGATACCTATACATACTGCGAGGGGTGCTAGAGGACCACCTTATGGAGGTCCTCCCCCTGGGGGGCCTAATGGTCATGGAGGGCCTGGTGCCTTTACTCCTTATGGTCCTAATGGTCCTTGTGGTCCCGGAGGGTCTGGTGGCCCTCCTCCTAGTGGTTCCAGAGGCTCTAGAGGTCAAATTCCCAAGGGTCCTGGAGGGTCAGGTGGTCCTCCTCCTGGTGGTCCAGGTGGTCCTAGTGGTCCCAACAGTCCTGGTGGTCCCAGAGGCCTTTGTGGTCCTCCTCTTGGAGTCTCCAGTGGTCCTAATGGTCCTGATCCTGAAAATCAACCCCCCATGGGTGGATCTTCCACCGGTTCTTCATCATAACAACCTATCTATCAGTCTACTTACGGTCCTACTGGTACTTATATTCCCTATCAATACTACCAGTGTGTGCAAGCTAATCGCCAGTTACCTTTCCTAGCAACTTTGGACTTGCCTCATTTGTCTAAGTTGATTAATGATCCCATTCGACATAACCCCTCATGGCATCCCATTCCAGTAAATTTACCCTCAGATATTCCAAAGTTCAATGGGAAGCAGGGAGATGATCCGAAAAACCATATCATGAAATTCCATTTATGATGTTCTTTGAACTCCCTTATGGATGATTCAGTTCGTTTAAGACTCTTCCAGTGAACTTTGATCGATACCGCTGCGAAATGGTACATTGAACTTCCGCAACATTCATTTGTGGATTTTGGCTCGTTGGAAACTGTGTTTCTTACACACTTTTATCTCCCTATCCATTATGGAATGGGTACAGATCTCTTAACTTCTTTGTGGAAGAACACCTCCACCCACATATCCGATCATATCCATGAGTGGAGAAGGTGGACAAGACTTATTAAGGCTCCTATCCCAGATCAGTTGTTAGCTGATTGGTTTACTAAATCTTTGTTGCCTCCAATCACCCAAGATGTGGCTATGGGTAGTGTCGTTACTGAAGAGAAAGCCACTAGTCGAGCACAATATCTGGACTTGGTCTATTCCCAATCCGGAACATTGTATGACTTGATCCCTCAAGCTCCTCACCCAAGCACCGTTCCTGCAAAGCCACCAGCAGAAACCCTGTTGATGGGATTGTTGGTTCAATCCAATCCCCGTCAGCAGCAAAACCTGCCAAGAAACCCCAAAATTCCACCCCTACTCCTTCAACTCCCAAGGTTTCCACCGAGGTAAATTCCATTCAAAATATTCAAACGCCCGACAACAATAAAAAGAAAGTTAAAGCTAAAAACAAAAAACCTTGAAACCAGTAGGATAATCCAAAACCAACCATCGACAAGAACGATAAAGGGAAAAGAAAAGTGAAATATCCATGTCTGCTATGCGGAGGTGACCATTTCATGAAATAGTGTCCTCATCGTGATGAAATCACCCAATTCTTAAAAACTAATCCTGTGCTAGCAGTTCTCACGGATCCTTTTCCCTCCCAACAACAGCTGATAGACCACATGTCTAATTAGGGAAATTCTGGTTCTTCAGAGGAAATTTGCATGATGCCTTCATACACTATTAGTTTGCAAACTCGAATTCAAAGTTATGACAAACCCATAGAAAAGAAAGAAGACAATTCTTCTTCAGTAAAAGATTCCTCTACTGGTTCTCCCGAATCCTCGTCTACTGTTCCCCTAACCATCGAGAAACCTAATCTCGACATGGTTTTGCGTCCACCCAAGAGTACTCTTAGGAAGGTTGTTTTTAACCCTAATGCCCAAGCTGCTCAATTTTATAATGTAGTTGAAGATCTTACTCAGGCACCATGTGCAATGTCTACCTTGGAAGTACTCCAAAGTTATCCTACACAACACAAAAACTTGTTAACTGCATTAGGAGCTTTAGAACCGGATAATACTAATTTGATTCATTTCAATGTCGAGAACTGTAAGTCTAGACTACCTCACAAACTTGATTTCCAAATCTTAACAAAGTAGTCGAAAATAAAGTCTTTAGAATTGTCTTAAACGAAGGAGCTTCAACTTCGGTTTTGTCCATGTCTTGTTGGAAAGCTATTGGCTCTCCTGATGTTATAGAGATTTTCACCCCACTAGGTGAATCACACATTTTATGGCCTTCCCCTGTCCCGCTGGAGACTCATTAGCCGCCCCTATGGACCAAATTTTATCCTTTGATGTATCATTGATCATCCCCAAAACTATATAAACTATGATATACGCGGCTTTTTCCCCGATAACCGCGTACATACGCGGGTTTGACCCCTATAGTTGCATACATCAGGATGTGTGCATAGTCCAAATCCTTTGGAGCATTCCTCGACTTGGATCCGACTCATATGACTCCTGGCCTTCCATATTCCTTGAGATCGCACGGATTCGACCTTTCATTGTCCCTTGTGAAGCTATATAAGGAACCCATTGGTACATTAAAGGGGGGGAAAGATAAGAGAGAATTGAGAGTATCGAAACTATAGTCCATTGTTGCCAAAAATTATGCTTGAGTCTGCATCCCTTTGTCCCTTGGAGCACTATTGTGTTCTTCCCAAGATTTCCTTTTGCTAGTAAGCTTGCTATCAAAGTGATGGAGGATTGAGGTGGTGGAGGCCCAAGTGGGGGATTCAGTTTCTTCGGTTCGCAGACGTGCCGTCAGAGGTTGTCACTTGTAATCTCTGATTCATATTAATAGAAATATCTTTTCCTGTCCAGTAATGTGTATTTGAATGAATATTGTATCCATTGGAATATGTCAAATGCTTATACATTATTGATTATATATGCTAGAATAGATCTAACACCATGAAATATAGTATGCTTGTATTGTTTACTTGTTGTTGAGGACGTGCTATAACAATTCAAGCTGAAGATTGGAAAGCTCAACGGGGATCTACTTCAACCATCTGGAATAAGGTACGAGGTTCGATACTTTAGTGTTAGATGTTTTTGTTTCTATTGCATATTGGGAAAGATTGATTTCTGGAGTCTAGCTGTCTCTTGTGGTACCCCAAGCCATAGGAATTTCTATCCGTAACACCTGAGCTTGTAACATCACCTACGAATCTGAAAGCCTTTGATGGATGAAGTTTCCATCCCCATGGTCTCATATCATCCCTTTCAGTCGAGCTTGGGGGAAAAGATATTTCTATTCAAGTGGAAGTAGTAGATGCCCTGTTAGACTACAACCTCCTTTTAGGAAGAAATTGGTTTTACACCATGACTGTAGTCACTTTGACGATATTTTGAACTGTCCAATTTCTGCATCTAGGGATGATTTTCGCCATTGACCAGCTTGATTTATGTATGCCAGATGTTACTACCTCTACGGCTAATAACATCCCTATGTTAGGCCAGTCCCCTCCTCCTTACCAGTCGATTGGGGTAGGCATGCTGAAGAATTCATCCCTTATGGGGATTTCTCCATCAACTCCTCCTAACACAGACACAGCGATAATAAATATGATTTCGTCTTTTGATTATGACACAAAGGGAAAACAAATTGTTGAGTCCACCTCATTGAGTCCGCATAAAAAAATGTACAACGTTATCCAAACCCTTTTCGATGAGCACACTGATGATCTTCATCTGGTCACTTTGGACCCTTACCACCTACCTGTTGGCACCCCAGCAACTCCCCTTGATTTTGCACGAAATAAAGGGGCCCCATTAAAAATTTGTGAATACTTGCTTTTGGTTTGCCTTTCTTTCATCTTTCTTGATTTGATAAGTGATTTCATGGTTATCTTTCGACGATCCCTCATTCTTTGCATTATACATTCTTTGACTTGGTTTCTATTAAACAAGGATTTGGTAATGAGGTTTTTCTTAGTCGTTTGAGTTTTATGGTGTCTTGGTTGCTTCATGATACTCGCGCATTCTCATTTTAGATTGTTTTGACATGATGCTTCAGTAGACTTGCAAAGTTTACACCTTCATTGCTTTATTGGTTAAGTGAAAATTTCATCAAGATTTTTAAATAATTCAATTTGGGCTTATTATAGCTGATTGCGTTCCATCGTAAAAACCACACACTTTGAAGATTATTAATAAATTTGTACCCTTTCAAAGCTCTCAAAATTTTCTTAGCCTTTACTTTTCAAATACTCATTCAAAATATTACACATAAGAAAAATATTATACTGAGAATCTATAATAATATACATTTTATTGCTCGTTTTAAAGTGATTAAGAAAACTTAATATCACATTTTTATTATTAACTAAGTTTGTTTTGATCACTCTACCAAACGTTACCCCTCATAAATATAATCTTTCATGTAGTTCTTTTTAATGATCGTTTGAAATCTTGAAACATTGAAATTTTCATTTATGTTTTTTTCATTGGTTAAAATGCAATAAGAAAATAAACAAAAGTTTAAATATATTTTCTTTTAAATAATCTTTACAAATGAAAGTTGTCATCAGATTCTTAAATACATATTGCTTTCTCTACTCATTTTATTAATTTTGCATTGTTAGCAAATGAGTTATCAATTGCATACATTTTCAAGTAGATAATAATTATATTAAAGGCATGTTTTGAATCTATGTTGAATACTCCATTATTTTGAAGTTTTGAATGCATGTCTCATAATAGAGATCATGAGGGGTTGTATTAAATGCATATGGATTGGTCCAAAGTAAACTTAAATATGGAGGAAGCTAAGCAATAAGGTTTAGCTTAAAAAATTATCGTTGAATGTCGTTTTTGTAGGAGTATAAAATGTTATGTTATCTCTGTATCAAAGTTTTCTGCTAACAAGACTATTTGCATTTCCAAGCAACATTTGAAAATATCATTCCATGGTGTAGGGAAATAATGTCACACTTTTTACGTTTTGTTCTTATCTAGAAAATATAATAATACCAGGAGCAATGATCGTAAGGGTAAATGGCTACATTTCATTCAACTCTTAAACACATACGTAAGAATCCATATGTTAATAATTTAACTCACCGGTAAAAGCAAAATCATGTCAAAGAGTTAAGATCCACCAATCCTGTCAAATCACACAGAATCTACTAAATAAATCTATCAGCAAGTTATCATTAATTGGGCAATCTACGTTTCATTGTGTGATAATTGTCAGCTCAAGTTTGAGAGATTTTCACATTTAACAAAATCAAAATTGGTTGTAACTAACTATTCAGAGAACATTGCTATAAAATATGTACCAAATCATCTATATTTTTCCCGCGTGTCTTCATTTCATCAGCAAAATGATAACAAATGAAAATAAAAGTAAATGATTGTTTTACGATAGAGATCAAATAATTAACAGGCTGAAAATCAGGATTATAGTTACAACAAATCGCCATTTTATTGTTACATATCACCATGAGATCACCAGGGTACCAGATTATATTAACTTGTTACAGAGAAGAATTACATGTTCTCTTATGCACCAAAATCGTAGAGATATTTGACTATCAGCATGTTTGGCTAAACAAACTCTAATATTTCAACTCAATTTGCTAGGAAAATTCTTTGACCCTTGCAATGAATTTCTTAATGAATGAATTTCCCTTTAATTTACGTTATGTTTCTTGTGAATGTGAAGGTCTTCGTTGCATGGATCTCCTTCATCAATAAGATATGAATTCGCCAGGATCCGCAATTGTCCATTGCGCACCAACAAGGAGAGGCATTTTTGTGTGGAGGATTTTGAGCAAATCGAAAGGAATCTTAAAAAATTGTCAAAAACCCACTTCATAAATGGGGTATTTTACCCCTAATTGTGGACGATTTTGAGGATCTCTCAACAAGTTAGGAGAATTTTATGCCTGAACAGAGAATATTTTCCATAAAATTTCGATTGCATCCAGCTGTAAGAGTAATTTTTGGAAATTGTTATGAGGTCTTCTGTCTATTTAAGCAGAGTTAATTCAAAGGAGAAGAGAGTAGGGGTCTCTAGAGATATGGAGATGAATTCATTGTCTTCAGAAATCATTTTTCTTTTCTGTAAACTTTGCTTTGAAGGAGAAGAATTGAGGAGACTCTGCTAGGAGACACTGCCAGGAGAACGCTGGGAGAATTAGAGGGAATTTATTCCCCAAAAATTCTGTTTTTGTTTCTCTTAATATTTTTCAATGGAGTATTGAAGAAAGAGACTTATCTGAAATATAATTACAGTTCTGGTTTTAATTTTTTTGCTGGAGTTTTATCTTCATGAAGGATTGTGACTTGAGTTCTCAAACTGGTATTACTGTTTATTACTATTTTGAAAACTTA